>JBBPDC010000007.1:8243416-8269246 GCA_037974485.1 Hemigrammopetersius urotaenia | reverse complement strand
GTACCTTGCTCAGGGTACCTCAGAGGTGCCTAGTAGTCTTGGGAATCGAACCCGGACTTTCTGATCACAGGGCGAATACCTTAACCACTAGGCCACCAGCTGCATGTTGACCTGGTCTCCAATTTCCCCAGATCTGAATCCATTCAAGCATTTGTGTCCAGCACATCACAAAGTCTGATCCACAGAGGCCTCAGAAATTACAGGACTTGCTCTTAATGTCTTGTACCTGAAACAACAGCACACCTTCAGAGGTCTTGTGGAATCCATGACTTGATGGGTCAGAGCTTTTTTTGCACTACAATATTAGGCAGGTGGTTTAAATGGAGTGTATAAACTGAGCTTATTTATATGGGTCACATCCTAGAAGGTAAAATGCATCTGTTTTTTTCTGATGCAGGACATCGTAGCCTGTAAAAAAATGATGGAATCAGACTGGACAAAAAGAACAGTTAAATGGTTACTCAAGTACAACTAATGTCTTTATAGTGCTTAAAGCAATCCCATACTTACAGTAGGATTTCCATATTGGTGGTTGATAATCTTCTGGATCTGTAAAACAAATAAAAGAGAAAAAAAATCAATAGGCCGTTAAGTCCAAACGCCAGCCTAAAGCATGTAGCTGTGTGTTGAAATATGGCTCAGTCAGAGGCTTATTCTCTCTTCAATAGGTCGTTGGCATATTTAGTGTCACTAAAGCGATAGGGAGTCTCTTTCAAGGTTATTACATTGTTTCATTACTGAGAGCTATTATGCTAACAGTGGCGTGCATACAGACGCACACTTCTGCCAATCCTCTTTCAAATCCCTGCAGGGCGCACACGTTTTAATGTGATGTAGTCCCTGTGCTCAAGGAGAATCAATATATACACATCTATTCTATCTTTCACAAGCTCACACACACACACACACACACGCCTACACTCACCAAAACCCACACACAAACATACACATACACACACACATAATGTTGTTTTTTTTACCTCTAAATACATATCTCAGGTTGTTGACACCCTCTGACCTCATTCCAAGCATTTAAGGATTATACAGCAGAGATGGCCCAAATTGCATTTTAAGGCTTTGAATTCTTCGGGATTTACAAGTGTTTATCTGAATACGTATTCTCAGCACCACTCTTCAAATGATTCTATTAACATTCCATATTTAACTAATTTTATTGTGTTTTGTTCACATTATAAAGATTTAATCAAAACATCTGTTTTTACAAATATGGTGAGAGAAATATGAGGTGTCTGTTGACGAGACTGGATTGTCTTTACAAAGACAGAAGTAAGTTCAAGACACAAATCTTAAATTCATTTTTAGCAAGTTTCTCATTGTCAGCTACTGTTCTGTTGCGAACTAAATAATGCAACTGTAGAACGTAACAAGGCAGAACCATGTAAGATAGAACTGGAAACAAGAAGGTAGCTTCCTTTATTTACTTATTTATTATTACTTACTTACATAATTTGATGGATGGGTTAAATCCTATTGGGGAACCTATACATGAGGACAGTTCAGCTAAAATTCATGAGTCTGGAATAATTCCCCAGACAAATAACCAGGCCTGTCACAGTTATTACATAATCAGCTGATCAGTTATTTAATCTGAGAGTAATTGTTTTCTACAGTTGTTCATTTTTTACTATCATACCATATTGTGAAAGGCCTATGAATGATTTGCTTTGCCATATGTATATACCACAAAGCCAAGCACATGCAGCGGTGAACTTGTGGCACTACAGTATAGCTACATTCAGTGAGAGAATATGACATCTCTGTGTATTTTTGTGCTGAGGGTTCAGTCTGGTGTGTTGGATTGTAGCTGCACTTGTGTCCACAGAGACGCAGGACCATAGAGTCGCTGAAAGCTCACTTTATAGCTACAAATGCCATGATAAATGCTGACTAAACACCAAAATATCAGTTCCTTTGAAAGTTGTAGGGTGAGTTAGGGATGGCTGCACAGAATGTTGCTGTGCTCTGCACTTTTCAAGCCCTTTTTCAGGGGAGCTTCACAAAGTGGGAGAGCGGCTGCAAGACCTTAGAATGCTAAACTCATTGCACACTAATGCAAACACAAGGTACAAAACATGAATGCTCAATGCTGAAGAGAGCTCTCGTTCTTGTAAAACGGTATGCCAAGCCCTTAAATGAAAACGGGCATGAAAAATTGCCGAACAACCCTGCAATCTTAAAGACGACAGAGAAATATTGCATTTGATTACATCAGCTCACTGTGGTTTTGACAGCTGGAGTAAATGCAGAAATGGTTTAAAACAGTATTTCCTGATCAGGAAGACAGCTGACTTTCTGGCCATTCATTAAAAGATCAATACTGTCTTTAAAGGCATTCTGCGCAGTTAGTAGAGGAAGATGGACACACATAGAAATGTGTGTGTGCATGTTTCAAAAACCTTGTATATGTACAGTCAGCTGGATTAAAAAAGAAGATTAATGGGAAACTGTCTTTATGGTTAATTAGATGTCACTACATAAATTTGGGGTAAAAAAACCAAGAAAATAAAAATCCTTATCATTTTTTTAACAAAACTACCTACGTCACAATTACTGGCACTCGTATATGTAGCACGTTATGCAGCCTCCATTTAACAACACAGCAGAAATGTGTCTGCTCCCAAAATGCTGAAACAACTAATCTCTCCAGATCCTCCAGGGTTATAGATCAACTCTTTTTGGAACCTCCTCTTCAGCACACCTCATGGGTTTTCAGTGGGTTTTAGGTCCGGAAACTGAGATTTCCACGATGAATGCTTGATTCTGTGGATACTGAACCACTTTTGCATATGTGGCTTTGTTTGTTTGTATTTTAAAAAAATACTTCAAATAAAAGTTTTCCTCATAGTGTGAGTGACAGTTTTCTTTTCCAGGATCCTGCTTATATGTACCATGGCTGCCAATAATCAAGGATCTAATGGGAGGTGCACTCATATGCAGTTATAGAATCACTTAACTTTTAAATGTAGACTCTATTAGACACTAAATGCAATAGCCATGCTACTGTATTTATAGTCATGCAAATGCAATAACATGCTACTGTGATGTTAATGTCAATAATATCTGGTCAGTTCTGGTCCTCTGGTGGTTTCGTTCCACTGATGGATGAGGTACGAAGTGAATACAGTCAGTAATTCCAATGAAATGGCTACAGTCACTAATTGTATTCTCACAAAGTGCACTTTTAGGGTTGATGTATCTAAATGACCAGTTAGTGTAGGTTCAAGGGAGGTGAAACTAATGAACTGCAACTCAGATATAGGATAAGATATATGGGAAGTCATAGACAATGAATACAAACCAACTCACTTGTAAACGAGGGTGTTCTAGGTAAGGATGGCGTGAGAGAGCATAAAAGTATAGCAGCATACAAGTGTATGTGAATGTGTTCTCTGATCTTTAGTGCATGTATGGTGGTCTCTGTGGATTGTAGCTTATTTCAGGCTCAGTGTCTCACTCTCTGTCAGCACTTTCAGCCTCCAGCCCGTCAGCACTTTTCCCCTGTACAGCCTACACGCTTGAACACAGCACATATACACTCAGTCTCACACACAAACATACACACACACACACACCAGCTCACAAAACGAGAGACACTTTTGAGCTTTGGCCAGAAGGACTCCTCGCAACCTACTCAAACCACTTCAGCTCTCTTTGAGAATAACAAAATCAGTATGTTCTTGCTGAGAATTCTGAATTCTCTCTCATGACTACTGCATTACATGTCTTGACACACATCAGCACCAGCAGTCTATGAGAGAGAAATACATTTTAATAATTCTTCTCCATGTTTTAAAATCCAACTGCATTGAACTAATGTGCTAAATGGACCATGCTGAGCACTTTGATCTAAAATTTCATAAATTTTTCAAGGACTCTTCTACATTTTTTACAAATGTGCAAAATCAAGAGCATCATGATATCAAGCCAAACATATACAAATGTACAGAACAAAACAACAACATCTCCAGGGAAACACATGCATGACTTGTGTTTACAGGGCAACACAGTACAAAAGCTCAAAACACAACATGCAATTAAACAAGAAAGTGCAGTAAAACACCAAATAAACATACAACAAATAGACTAGGGCCCCATAGTGGCTCAGTGGGTAGGCCTGGTGCCTCACACCTCCAGAGAGGGGAGTTCGAACCCGGGTTCTGGCCTTGTGTGTGTGGAGTTTGCATGTTGTCCTTATGGTGGTGTGGGTTTCCTCCAGGGTCTTTAGTTTCTCCCACGGTCCAAAGACATGCATTTCATGTGACTGTGTGTGTGTGTGTGTGTCTGGTGGACTGGCACCCCGCCCAGGGTGAGTCCCTGCCTCGCGCTTGTGGACCCGGGAACAAGCTCTGGGTACACTAGTAAGGATCAAGACTAATCTCAGTACACAACAATTTGTATGTCACACTAAATATACAGCGCTAAACAGAAAAAAATGTATATAAATTGGGGTGGTGCAAAACAGTACAGACCAGAGTAAATTAACTAATATAATGTATTTAACCAATATGTTCCTCATAGTCTGAAATAATTTGAGGGTGGGATTAACTTTGAGGCTCTGCGGGGTAAACAGCCAACAAGTCGGTCTTATGGGTTGCTGGGAGGGGCCGGCTCAAACAGTATTTGGCTGCTTATGGACGCACATGGACGTGGAACCAATTAGCTGTAAGTGTGCTGCAAAGAACAGAGCTAAAATTCATAATATATGATCACGATCTGGCAAAAATATTTCACAGTACTTCAAGACATTTTCACAATACATGATACCCCTCAACATTTTATCTGACATCTGGTAGGTTGGAATGGACAAAGAAGAGAATCAAAAACTTTTTTTAATCAGCGTTTAATACCCTGCACTACATCAAATTAAACAAGACTAATTATGCTCTGTTTATAATGAAACATGCAGTTGGTCAGGGTTCTACAAGTAAAAGCAAAACCATGATATGATCAGAAAATCATAATAAATCAATAAATAACTTGTACACTAAAGCTAATCCGAGCAGCTTAACTTTGCTTTTTTTTTTTAATACGTACCAACTTTATTAACTCACAAAACTTTGAATGATTTTTTTCACATACTACACTGATCCTGAAGTGAATGCTTGAGTCCTCTGTATTTAATCCATTCACCTGGGTAAATCAGTGGGCAGCTGACAACACTGCACCTGGGGAGTAGTACATTTACATTTACAGCATTTATCAGATGCTTTTATCCAAAGCAACTTCCATTCTCTAACTACAGGGGGCAGTCTCTCCCTGGAGCAACTTAGGGTTAAGGGTCTTGCTCAGTGGTGTGCTGAAGGTAGGATTCGAACCCATGACCTCTTGGTCTAGAGGTAAGTATCCTACCCACTACGCCACCACCACCTAGTACTGCTGTGGTGCCACTGGCAGTCATGAGATTTGAACCCATGACCATCCAATCACAGGGTCAACTCCCAAACCACCAGGTGACCAGCTGACCCTAATGTTGGGAGCTCACCTCTATGTCCTCTGTCTGGAAAAGGTGCTGGTGAAGATGTCCAGGTCTGCCTGCATTGAATTAAAACCACAATAGATAATTGCTGTGGCAAAAACCAAAAGCTACATGGCTTTGCTTTTGAATACGGTCGAATTGGCGTAAAAAAAAAAAATCCAAAATTCAAACTTTGTTTGCATCTAGGGGGGATGGGGGTTTAATGGATCTGGAGGCTGTTCTGCTGGGCTGTGGGGGTTTGCGTGAGCATGCTCTATGTGGTAAGTTAGTGCGGACAAGAACCACAGGACACAGTTGAGGGGTACAAGCCACCAAAATTTGTAGAGAAAAAAAAGAGGTCGTATCAGCTATGAGTTAGGGTGAGGGGGTCTCGGCTGTTTTCCTGTGGGGGGGATTCAGGAGATTGGGGAGTGGGGGAGGTGTCGCTCTCTACATCTTGGCTTTGGGCCGGTAGGGAAAAGTGGGGGAGATGAAATTAATGATTTTGAAAAGTAGGGGAGATATGCCTCCCCTCTTATAATGGTTTCAGCACCCGTGCATAACACCATAAGTATTAAATACATGAACTAAATCTGTAACTTTCCATCAAAGACACACAGCAACTCTAGATACAGTAAGCTTAAAAAGCCTTTGTTAGAAAGTGCTATACCTCTGGCAGGGGCAGTTGAAATTAATCTCTCATTCCCTTTAATGCATGGGAGAGGGAGTCACAAGGAAATTACTGATTGCACTCTTACTTCACTTTCCACACTCTCCTGAGATGGATTGGCCTTCCATTCAGCCTTACATGAGCCTATGTTTTGATTGGTATCTGGGAACGTATATAGAGGATGGAGGGAACTGCCTGAGCTGTCTGAGCACTGGCAGACCATCGAAATGACTTATTTTACTGCAAACCTTTTGGAAAATGTGATTTCTATTGGTCACTTGCCAGACATTCGCTTTATCCTTCCACTCATTTTAATAAGTGGGGCTGCCTGACTCTGTTATTTTGCAGCAGAATGGCAAGGGAGGTAGATTGTATGACAGTCAAATATAGAGCTACTAATGAACAATTACATGCTCTGCCACACTGTCCAAGTAGGTGTAAGTGCGTGACACGTAAAGCATCTAATAACTGCACATGACGTGCAAGAAGGATTTGCAAAGCTTACAGTAATTATAGTGCAGTGATGAACAATTACAAGTGAGTGTCTGTCTGTTGCATTATTTGATGTTCCAAGGCACAAAATTAGTCAAAACTGAAGCCATTGAGGCCTGAGAATTCACACGTGAGTGAACATTAAATTATTGAAGCCCAGTGCAACTCTGACGAAGGTGATGCTAAAATGGGGCCTCAAACCCTCTGCAAGTCAAATCTCCTGGATATAAATGGAACTGCAGTAACAAAAATACTTAAAATTATGGCATTTTGAGAATGATTTTGAGAATGAGTGTTCAAGCAGTCATTCAGAAATACCACTCAATGTTCAACGCCAGTGAAACGCTACTTGGGCCGGCCCTAAGAATTTAATTAGAGCTATCTTCTCAATTATTGATACATAGCTGTTACAATCCAATTTTAGCTTACACGTACACTGATACACGTGTAGACATTAATGCTAAACAATTTTCAACTCACTGAAATGAGTAGTATAGTGGAAAACACCCCAGCCCAGTGGTTTCCATGAAAGACAGCAACTGAAAGAGTGCAGGAGGACAGAGAGGTGCGTATCAAAAATCCAGTTTCAAACATGTTTCCATTCTTTTAAGTTCATTACACCATCAGTGGACTACAGCATGCAAACATCCTTCCATCAATTATCTGAACCGCTTATCCTTAACCAGGGTCGCAGGGAGTGTTAAAACCTATCCCAGCAGTCACAGAGAAACACTGCAGACAGGGCACCAGGTTATCACAGGGCTGAAACACAGACAAGCAAAAATCTCACCCAGGGGCAATTTAGCGCTTCCAATTTGACTGACGTGCAAGTCTGTGGACTTTGTGAGGAAACGGGAGTGCTGGGCACAAACTCCATTCAGATATACTATTTAGATAATATATAGATAATAATTTAGATTTTATATATAATTTTTAAATAATAATAAAAGTTAATCATCAGTAGTTGTTATCTTTATATATAATAGAAAGTTGCTTTGCTCTATGCCCAGAGTGTGGAGTTCTTTCAGAACAGCACTGAGAAGTGTTTGCTATTAAGAAAAGAGAGACAAGCGACCACAGATAAATACAGCACGGATTTAGTTCGCCAAGGACAATATCCTTTGCACCAAAGCCATGTTGTGAATAAAGCTGCCATGTTTGATGCTTCTGCTGATCGCAACAGCATAGGTGTGTATTTGAAGCATCTTTCTTGTGGGCTAAAGTGGAAATGTTGCTTGAGTGATGTGTATGGGATTTTCTTGCGTAGGCAGCAGTCTGTCAGGCACCAAAAGCTGGCAGAGGAAATGATTCCACTGAGCGCTTCTAACGTGTGACGGCTGCTTTAAGCTTTGCCTGTTATCTGCCACACACACACACACACACACACACACACACACACACACACAACAGGCACTTTTCTTTTACCATCCTCCTGATCGGTCTTTCCTACTTGCTTTTATCTCTGTCTTGCTTTCTGTCTCTCTCACCTTCACACACACACACAGCCCTCCATCTTGTTGCTGAATCTTATCTCACACACTGTAAACTTATGTGAATAAGAGCAAACACAGAACACCCACAATACACCCACACACACACAATGCTTCCATACATCCTTATCCTAACACAAACCACACCCTGCAGTCATGGTGAAACCCCACACACGTCTCACAACCTTAACACACACACACACACACACACACACCTCCCAGTCAACCCGCACAAACACATATGTTATCCATCCACGACCCCCACACACATTTGCAGTCATTTACACACACATGCACACACATACCACCCCCCCCCATCCTGATCTCATACTTGTGGGGACACATGCTGTCTCCTGTGGGGAGGCCATCTGTACATCAGAGTGGTCTGTAAGTGCTACAGTACATTGTGCATCTCACTCACTCACAAACAGTCCATTAATGAGACATCTCTGTGTATGTTTTTCCAATTCACACAACATGAGTGCAATAATTAGCACTGGGTACAGCTGTGCATGTAGACATGCAACAGTAATTTAAAAAAACAAAAAAAACAAACAAAAACATATAACAGGTCGCTCTAGTTTTGATGGCTGAGCCGTGGTGAGATATGCAACATATCAACTGATTCTGTATACATTCACCATTATTATTAAAAGGAATTGTGCTACCTATGGAATAACCTTTGATCATTTAATTAAACCTAGGGTAAAGCTCCACAGCATTCAAAGTCTACCATTAACACACATTTATGGGCTTTAATTTCAACATGGCCTCGTTTTAAAAGCTCTATAATACAAAGCCCCAAGTGCCTTATTGCTTTATTACAATACAGTTCAAGTTGTTGAGAATTTGAATGTGTGGAAGTGCATTCAATAGTAAGAGGCAACAGACTTTGCGGCATTAATATGCTACAATGTTTTGGTACATGTACTGCTTTAGTGTTTATACACAACGAAAGGTCTCTTTTTTATTACATTTCTATTATATAACAATTTAGTTCAAAGCAGCATTGATAATGTAACATAACATCTGCAAATACCTTTAAATACATGTCAGTCGTAACATTAAATTCACCTGCCTCCTTGTGCCACCAAAATCACACACACCCTTCACAGATCCTTTAAGTCCTGTAAATTGCAAGAAGTTTGTCCAGCTTGTTCAGCCCAAGATAAAGCATCATTTGCAGGTCAAGGCAATGCAAAGTCAACTCTTTGTGACGTTCCTCAAACCATTCCTGAACAATTTCTGCAGAAGGCATATTACTCTGCTGAAAGAAGTCACTGCCATTAGAGAATCCTGAAGCCATTAAGGAGTGAACTTGGCCTGCAAAAATGTATCCACATAAACGCCAGGTCCGGAGGTTTCCAAGCAGAACATTGTCCAGAGCATCACACAGCCTCCACAGTCTGCCCACAGTCTAGTGTTTCAGGGGCCACTGTAAGCAATGCACACAAACGACTGTCCACAGTTTTCCACAAATATGGCTCATCTGACCATTCAACCTTCCTCCATTACTCCATGGTCCAGTTCTAATGCTCACATGAACATTGTTTGCTTTCAGTTGTGGAAAGGAACCAATCTACGGCAACACAATAAGCTATAATGTGCTGTGTGTTCAGGCACCTTTCGATCATAACTAGAATGAACCTTTTCAGTAACTGTTACTACAGGAGCTCATCTGTGGGATCAGACCAGGCAGGCAAGCTATCACTCCCCACATGTGTCAGTGAGCCCTGGGCACATGCAGCCCTGGCACTGGTTCACCAGCTGTGCTTCCGTGAAACACGTTTGGTAGGTACTAACCACTGCATAACAGGAACCCCCCAAAAGACTTGCCATTTTGGAGACGCTCTGCCAGTTGTCTAGCCTTCACTATTCGGCCCTTGTCAGAGTCACTCAGATCTTTGTGTGTTTCATTTTTCCTCCTTCCAACACATCAACTTCAAAAACTGACTGTTCTCACTTACTGCCTATTATATCCCACTCCTAAAAAGTGTCATCGTGACAAGATAATCAGTATTGTTAACATCTGCTGTCAGTGGTTGTAAGCTGTCAGAACACTTGCTGAGGTGAAATGACATTGAAATTAGCAAAACCTGCCTGTATTATAACTGGTGCCTACTAAGTCTTTATTTCAACGTTTACACAGGACCATGACAGCTGTCATGAAAGGCTTATATAGGTGTAATGTAGTCTTGCAAACGCTGCCTTTCAGTCAAGTGCTTTTAACTTTATTTTTTCTAAGCCTAACCTTGAAGTATACCTGACATGGTGACACAATTTATTTTCTTATGCATATAATGAAACCTTATGCATATAATGGAGCATTAACTGAACTAATCAAACACGCAGTGAGGTGACAACTATTATTATGCTGACGTGTTAAAGTAAATAATTTCCCCTTTCTAGATCAGATCTTGCATTTTCTGTTGATATCAGTCAAATACTAATAACCTTCAGTAGCTCTGTGTAACCCTAAACTCAGTAACAAAAGGCTCAGCTGTGCCTTTTCAGTTTTAAAACACGCCCCTAATCCTGACGCGAAGATCTATAGTTCAGTAACATGATTCCAAGACTGTGATGGATGACACTGAGGTTGTCTACAGCTGTAATTAATAATGAATGCAGGGACAGTGGATGCATTTGGTTTTAAACTGAGCCTGTCCAAAACTCCCTGCTCTCTGGGCTAAGGACACGCCACACATCTATAAAACTACAGGCTTAAATAAGCACCATATTTCACTCAGATTCACTGGCCTTAAAGCTTTGGCCAGGATCATGGTACACACAGAGAAAAATAAACAGAAATAAAGTGCCTATTACAGCAACCTCCATTCCTATGAACACTAGATTTCACTCATGAAAGGCTTTCAAGACTGTACCATTTTCAGGATCCTTCAGTACTCTTAGAATTTAGTCATTTTAAAAGTAGTGATAAGCCTGAATTTATTTTCATGTCAATAATTAGATTCACTTGAAATTAACTGAGAACCCTGTAGATTCCAAATGCATGTGAACAGCGTGTGAATTGGCCCACCATATTTGGGGGTACTGCCTTTTTCAAATACAAAAAAAAGTTAGAAACACTGCCACCCCACAAGCATTTTTTGTCTCTTTGGGGGTCTGGGTCTTGATCGGGGGGTACAGTACCCTCCAGTACCCCCCGTAATTCGAACCATGCACATGAATGTAATTCCTTTAGAAACAGACTCTAAGTAAGCATGTAATTGATCACTGTATTTTAATAGTAAATAAAAAGGTAGGTAATAAATGAAAGGGATAAAGCCATAATTTGGAAATCAGTGAACACCTAAATCATCTTTGTAAATACATTCCCAAAGCATTTTCACCTCAAAGTAAGCCACATATGCAAGTTTGTCCAACCTTAGTGCAGAAATTGTTTGAGTGGGCTGAGAGTTAAGGCAATGTATTCATAGAAAGGATTTGGGTGACTATTGACTTCTAGTTTTGGCAGCATTGAAGGCCTTGTAGCTCCAGAGCTTCCCTAAAGAAGTCAAATATGGACACCAAATATGCCTTGATTAACTGACTACTTCTGAGATAACAGGAAAACTGTAAATATGATTCCTTTAAGTGAAATTCATTTTCCAGATTGCCAGTGAGGACAGGGGGCCTGTTAAGTCTCCCCTCAAGCGCTTTATAGCTTCAAGCAGAGCTCAGACATCTCAGGAGGCCAAGAAACGCTTTGATCACATCCACTACCTTCTGATGCTGGCTTGGGCAGTCAACATCCAAGAACAACTGGCTAACTGAAGGATATCAAAACAGAACCATGCCAAGACAACAAAGCATAATTATGATGCATCACAATAAAAGAGAATGGCTGGTTTTGCTCAGTTCATCACAAACCCATTCGATAACTTGTCCTGTAGTATAAAATCCAGGATTTGTACTACTCAATGTTTACATGCTTCCTGCCTTGGGCTGGCTTTGTCTCTTGTGGTAGATGTCTTCCTTAAAGGGCAACATCAAAGGGCACTGACTGGCCTTTTATGTTGGAAGTGCTGAACTCTGCAGCATCCAGTTGGCAAGAGCTGTTCTCTGCTTGTTCTCTGCTCCAGTTTTGCATGAAACAGAACAAACACATCTTCAAGTCCCTGGGAAAAGTCACATGCGAGTTAGATTGTTCGACCTCGAGTCGTGCCGAAAACATTCCAGGAAACTAATGATACCCTTGTGAGGGAGTCTGGGAGCCTGGCAGAGGCGCGGCGAGCAGCGACTGATGATTGGGCTGAGGGCACGCCGTTAATGACAGCCTTACGCGCCACAGGCCGAGGAGACTTTCCTCTACTCCGAGATCGTGGTCGCAGCGCTGATCTACTGCTTCAGCAACACACACACGAGATAATCTATTCAAGAATGTTTGGGGCCACAAAGCTGGGCTGGCTTGGCCTCCTCCACTATTGGATTGGCCTGCAGGAGGAAATGTGATTCGAGGTGTGTGTGTGTGTGTGTGTGTGTGTGTGTGTGTGTGTGTGTGTGTGTGTGTGCGCGTGGTGGTAGGAGAGCTGGAGGAAGCATGGAGTGAATCACAGAGTACACAACCAACCCAGACTTGAGCAGAGGCCAGCATGTGCAAACACAGCTCACTCTGTCCAGCTCCAGAATACTATTTTATCTCAGAGAAACTTTATCTTCCTCCACACAACACAACTATACAACAGTATTTTATACCACTGAAACCCTGCAGTACAGGCTCCCTACTGAAGAAAACTGCAAAACACAGCTGGAGACTAATGCTTAACTACTGACTAATGTTAAAAATTGCATTTCTATTTATTTTTTTACATCATATGGAAACATTGTGTATAGATTGCCCTTTACATTTTGGTGAGCATTTTTATATTGTCCAGAATTACCTAAATTAATTACAATACAGTTGTTTTACATCAAGATACATTACTAAAGTTCTGAATATTTTCCTCCTGCTATAAAGTTGTTTTTTCCTTTTCCAATTTAGTTTCTGCCAATTCTCAAGCACTAGCTGAGCCTCCCCTTATTACACAACCCCTCCAGCACTGGGGAAGATGAGGGCTAGCAGGTGCTTCCTCCATATTTTTTAATTGCTGGTAATGCAACATCATTGGACAACTCAACATTAATGGAGAACATAAAATGCCAATTCTGTTATATAACAGATCCTGCACTTGCAGTTGTCACATTGAGTAATGGGGCAGAAACAGGGCCATCCTACCCACCTAGAAAGAGTTTGTGCAACGACATGGCCAATTCTTAGACAGGTGCACAATTTTCAGCAATTCTGGAGATATTGGGGGTTATTAGAATGTTTAAATCATGATAATTTGATTAACTGCCACAATAAAACGCCTGTGCCTGGCACATCCATTGAGCAAGGTGCAGGTATTCCTGGCTATCTTCAGAAAGGTTAGGGTTAGTTTTGCCTGTACCATTCCTCCGCCTTCACACAGCCTCCCTCTGTCCTCCCAGATGGACAGTCAGAGCATACTTTAAGGGGGAGTGAGTCTGAGTTGGACCTACCGCGTCCAGGCCTTTATCTATCTCTCTCAAAAACACTTCAGCTCTGTATATTTGAACACCTGCATGCTCATTCGCTCTTCACACGTCGCCAGGCAACCTGACATTAGCCATGCACATCTTTATACCCACTTAGATCTTCAGGCAATATTATTCAGTGCTCCAAACTACACTTGTCACACTCGAGCACTGAATACTGTAAAGTGCACAGACATGAATATTACATATCTAAAGCATTTGTATGCCAATCGAAACAGATTTATTGCCAGGAAAGTTTGCCAGTACATAATATACCCACTACATGGTTTAATGTTCCATCCAAATCCATAATGTAGGCACACCTAATGTCCCCATTAACCGTTCAGAAAGTGTAGTTCAGACTGTGTATGAAGCAGAATGTGTTTTATAAACACCTGATGCACTGATATAAGGTGCCAAAGGATAAGAATTCACTCCCCTCTCAGCCACCTGATACACACACCTCTCAGCATTTACAATGACACGGGATCTGAAAAGCTCATTTTCAATCGCAATGGTTTTTCAGGATAATAGGGTTGAGATGGTTGAAAATTTACTTCAAGTGAGTAAAAAGAAGGGAAGCAGGGCTCTTTGGATAATTAGCTTTCACTGGGCTCACAGCAGCAGGCTTAATGACTCACTCATAGTGGGAAAACATTTCTTAGATTCAAAACCTCTTCACGACTTCGGCTTCGCTGCAGTTATTAACTGAGTCATTTGTGCTGTTCTGCATTCATATTTAATAACCCATAGGTTGTGAGCAAAATGTGTTGTCTGCACTTCTTTTGAGAGGTAAGACTGATATCTCAGCTGAATGTAAGCACTAAAAAACTTCACACAGGCCGTAGGTGTTTCGGGCCTATTATGTGCCTTCCCTTCAACGTGGCTTGGTTCATGGTTCATTCGATTAACAGCCTTAAAACTGTGATCACGCCTGCATTTTTGACTCTGGCTAATCATGCCCAAATTTGCTTGAACTGGCACTGCATCTATGCCAACTGTTACTACATACATAACAACCTCCTCTTCTCCTGTTCCAGCCTGGAGAGTTCTTTGAGGGCATACATGGTGATCAGATGGTTCATGACAACAGAAAATCTGCTTAAGCTTAACAACTGCTGTGCATGTTAATGAAGTTCCAACAGTTTACCCAATACGTCATATATATTTCCTTACAGTCAGCATGACTAAAGTTTATGATACCACCCAACAAATCCAACGTTTTTGATTGGACTTTGTGTTCTACATTCTCTTAAAATAAACACAGAAATTAACCTTGCACTCTTAACCATCACAGAGCACTTCAGGATACTATCATAAGCTAATGAGTCTTAAATGTCTTTACTGCAGTGTTTTAAATAGTAACACTGCATTCAAAAGGAATTATAGTTTGATTGAAGACAGGGGAAGAAAACCTTTAATTCTTTCCCCTTTGGCTTTGCAGCAAAATATAGCTGCAGGGTGGTCTCTTTGGTCTAAAAACACAGAGTGTAATCATAAAACTAAATAATGGTGATCTGAGAGGCTCCCTGCATCCTTTATTACAACCAAGCAATCTCTAATTGCCCTAAGAATAAGGCGTGCACCTCTCACTGGGACAGTCATAGCGGTTCAGCACCAGCATATTACAGCTCTGCTCCTGTTGTAAGTGAGAACAGACACATTGTGCAAACTGGCAGCTAGTGCAGTGCCAGCATACCATGACACAGATACACTGTGATATTGCTTTTCAGTGATACATTTTGCCCATGCCCATGCATTACCACCCAGTATTACTAGAGCCCTTGTGTAACTTTGCTGCTCCAGACTCTATCACTAAAGACATTTAATGTAGTAACTGTAATTTAACACAGTAACTGTAATATGTACTTGTGTTGAAGAATAGACATGATTCTCATTCAGGAACGAGGAAAACTGTCTTTAGCTGAATGACACACCTCAGCATGTTCTATCCTGCTTTAATGAGTAACTAGCTTTTGCTCTCCAAACCCACAGCCATTAAAAAAAGACCACACAGCAGCTTCTCTACTCAAATAAACCTATTCCTGTGCTACTATGGAGGTTACAGATGAAAAAGGGCCAGTTTGTGTATGTGTGTGTGCACATGTGTGACAGAGTTCCTAGTCCATAAACAATGCCTACTTGGACCTTTGGACCAGTAGTTACTCACCGGAGGAGACGGAGGAACCTGAAAGACTGGAGTTGCTGGAAGCTGCCATATCTCAGTCAGTCAGTCAGTCACCTTCTGCCAGCTCGTCCATCTCAGTCCTTTCTCTCGGTTCACCCAGGTAGTCTGTATTCATGTGAGGGAGGCTCTTATGCTCGATCTTCTCCAGCTGTCACAGAGCTCCGAGGCGCTCCACGGCAGACGAGATAAAAATAGCCGAGGCGCACGATATGGAGACGCGTGGGGGGAGATGTGGCGACCTGTCAGCTGAAAGTAAAAGAGCCCAAACTTTCACCCACTCCGGGCCACGCCGTTCTTCCCAGCCCTCGTCATGTTTAAGGAGATTCAGGCTCTCACCGTGCTGTTTCCATGTGCCACTTCAGGATCCCAGGCTCCAGGAGAAACACGCCACGCTCTGCCCCTGGATCCGCCTCCTTAAAGTGCCCGGTGGCGCGTCCACAGCCACACGTCGCGCTTCAACTTGGATTTTTTTAATTGTGATAAATTCTTTCAGGTTTTGTAAATTGAGCATTTTTGTTTTTATTTTCACCCTTTAAAGGCAGTAATTGTGAGACAGCACGCATAATTTATATAATTAACGTTTTTAGTGGTAAATCATTATAGCAAATTTGGAAAGCAGTACATGTCAAAGCAACAGTAATTTTAAACACAGACAAAACCTCCTATGGTGTGCTTGCGTGATCCTTTGAGTGGCATGTGCTGTTTTCCAGTTATAATAATTTATTATAATAATAAAAAACGTTTAACCAAAATAAAAACTAACAAGCAAACACGCACTTATGTACAACATTCCAAAAAAAAATGCTCATTTCCAAGCACTGTTTACAAACGCTATATTTACTATAATAACACACACACATGCAGTTATGCACAGTGTGGAAAATAATGAATTCCAAATTTAATTTTGTAAATGTAGGCTACATGCTATCCCACAGTTAATGCTTTAAAAGGATGTAAAATTAAATAATGTTCATTTCCAACCTCCTCTTAAAAACTGAAGCCTTAAATATGTTTAAAAAGACTAGAATTCTCCTTTATTTCTAATTTAAATAGACAACAAACTTTTTGTTTTTAATTGCAGTACAGCACTGCACTAGGTAACTGCAAACGTTTAAATGAATGTTAGTGTTCTGGCCATGTTTAAAGTAGGATTCCTTTTCAATTCTAATTCTTACACTTATTAACGAGACAATAAACTTAAATTACAGTACAACAAGCACATTTAGACGCTTTTATCCAAAGTGACTTCCATTCGCTAACTGCAGGGGGCAGTCTCTCTGGAGCGACATGGGGTTAAGGGGCTTGCTCGGGAACCCAGTGGTGCTGTACTGACGGTGGGTTTCGAGCCCATGCCCTTTTGGTCCAGAAGTATCCTACCCACTAGGCCACCACCACCCCAGCGAATCTCTTATTACTAACTCCTAAATACGGAGCATTAATGCATCTCAGATATAATCAGAGTGGTCTAGCTAATGGCGTTTTATATCATTTACAGAATACCGCTGATCTGTCTTCTCCTTGTCCTTGCGAACTCATTTTCCATTTTATGGTTTAATAGAGTTTAGTCAGCTGCAGCTGATTGGTTGGCAGTGGTCACGTGATTCAGGTTCAACCACATGTGATCATATGACTGAAGCCTAAATACAACGTGACCCATTTGGACCGTCGTTTACTTCTGTTTTATTTCTTAATCTGGTCCAACAGGAGCCCAAGGTGAGTGTCGTCTATCGAGGTAGGGCAGAATGTACTGTTCCAAGAATCACTAGCTAACCGTTTTCTTTCTTGTATGAAAGGAAGTGTTAGACGCCAGTTACAGCTATTACCTCTTCAGTATTTCTCGTTTTACTTGTTTGTCTTATAGGCTAAAATGCATATGCTGTCCTAGTATGTGTAGGGCTGTACGATGCGCATGCTTTGTAAGGCAGTACTTTAGAGTCTGTACCCTGTATGTTTAGACATGTTGAGTCTCCAGCTGTCTGATCTAATAAGAAATGTAACCTGCTCAGTGTCCTGTGAATGCTATCATGTTTCCTGGCCACACAGTTTCACCGCAATGCTGAAGGAAGTGCTGGGGCTTCTCCTTTTTGCCTGGGCTCTTGTGGAGCCGGCAAGCTCCAGGGGCTGCTCTTCATTCTTCTGCAGAAAAGCACACCATGTCAGTCACCAAGGAGGACAAGACCCTGGAAAACCTCTCTTCCTTACACCTTATCTGGAGCAGGGAAAGATAGAAGAAGGTATGGAGCTGGTACATTACCTTCTTGACTTATAACAGTGGGGTATTTTGTGAAATTGCAGAAGACACACTTCAGATTTCAGGATTTAACTAAAGCAATTAACTAAATCTAGGAAGAAAGCTATAGTCTAAGCAAGTGTGTTTTTAACTGAAAATTGTGATTATAGTAACAAATGTGCATGAACAATGAATTAATATCATGTACGAACTCCACAACTGGCTCAGTGTACATCAAGGAAAGTTCACACGGGTTATATGTGGTGGCTGGAGGGAAAAGAGAACTTTTTCTATTGCGTTAGCATCTGGAAAAACCCTGTTGACAGATCTTCCGTTTAATACAGTTTCTTTTTTTAAAACATCACGATACTGAAACCCACTTTGGATAATCATCTACAACCCAGTGCCAACTTAATAGTACATTGGTTAGTATCACCTTAATCCAACAGGAATGAAATAGACAGGGGCTCTGGCAGTTTTAAAAGGGAGGATACATTGAGTACAGTACAGATTTTTGTCAGATGCGGTAGTGATCTGAAAATATCTTTCAAGGTTGCTTGAAAGGCCATTTTTTTCCCATTAAACAAAACAATTAGTTATTTTGTTGGTTTCTTTTGGTGAGTTTGGCTTTTGTTTTCATCCAATTAGTCACTTACAAAGAGGGACCAATGAAATGGATTTCTTTTATTCCAGCTATTTGATGAAGTTATTATTTATTTTTTCTTCTTTGTGAGTGTGCTGGGCAATTTCCTGTAACACATTCAATGCTGGGTTCATCTGAATATTCTCGAATTATGGTTTGATCCATTTTAAATACCCATGATATTGGTGGTAGAATATTATGTTTGTATGTGTTCTGAATGTGTTTGTTGTAGAAAATAACCTTGCTCTTTCTTGTTGACTTGCAGCTAAAAAGCTGAGCTTGGTGGGGCCTCTGCCTGGTGCCAATGTGAAGAGTTACTCTGGCTATCTCACGGTCAACAAGAGCTACAACAGCAACCTCTTCTTCTGGTTCTTTCCTGCACAGGTAATACCCTGCAGCAAGACCCAGTTCTCAGCTGGACGCTCTGTTTTACTTTGGACTCTGGTATCACAGCTGTGCTTAAGATAATAGCTATGCAAGTTTCTTTACTCTGTGCTTTCTTTGAGGCATAAGTGTCTGAACTAAACGGTTCCATTTGAAGTCTTTTCTAAATCGGTCATTATACATTTTTGCTTAATTTTGTATTTCTCCTCCGCCTATTTTCATTCCTGTGTTAGTCCATCTCTACATTATGTAATTTAGCATAGGCAGCATAGAAATTCAGAAACACTTTATTTATCCTTAAGAGACATTAGGTTTTATAGAAGACAGCACTGCACATATAATATGTCACAGCTACCAAATGGGCTGATGCAGTGTCCATCTCTTTCATATGCATATCAGTGCTGATACTGATGTAGATACACATACATTTATAAACTGGGTCAGGATCTACCTGCATTAGTAAAATGTCATCATAGTCCAGCACCACCTAAAACGTTCATCAAATATTAGTTTGAATTATCTGCCCATACCTGTATGACTTTATCCCTTTTAATTAAACTCTTTCAGTCTTTTAATATTCACAAGTTAGTGGTTCCCACTGAGTTTGTATCTGCAGGTGAAACCAGAAACTGCTCCAGTGCTCCTTTGGCTCCAGGGAGGCCCTGGAGGCACCTCCATGTTTGGCCTTTTTGTAGAGCATGGACCCTACGTTGTGTTTCAGAATCTCACATGTGAGTGCATGTTCTCAATCAGCAAGGAGCAACACTCTGAAATAGAATGTTAACTCAGAATTTGCTGCACAGTTTAGAAGTATGAGGTTGTGGTGTAGTTCTATATGTCTAAGTCTCAACACTTTTTGCCATTTCCAGTGGGCTACAGGGAGATCTCCTGGACCTCCAGATACTCGGTTCTTTACATCGACAACCCTGTAAGTTCTTACATTTTTGCGTACCCTCCTGTATAATATTGTCATTCTTCGACTTCTGTCTCAACACCCCATTTTTAGAGTGATAACATGTTTACAATTGATTAGGTGGGCACTGGATGGAGCTTCACTGATAATGACAAAGGCTTTGCCACAAACCAGGATGATGTCGGCCGGGACCTGTACAAGTGAGTTGGCTGAGAAATGGCTAGTTTGTGAACCTTTTTTAAATTAAAATATTTATATTTAGTTGTTTTCCTTTTTTGCTGTAGTGCACTGATTCAGTTCTTCCAGATCTTCAGTGAATTTCAGTCCAATGAGTTCTACGCCACAGGAGAGGTGAGTGAACACTTATCTCATGCACTCATACAGGAATACAGCGGTGGCAAGCAGCACTGTTAATTACCACTGTATCCTACTACTGTGTACTGTCATTTTTTCATATGCTCCCTAACTGTATCAAGCATATGATCACATTTGATCGTATTAAAATAAAATTTTACACTATTGGAAAACGACTACTGCCCTTTATATTGTCAAATGTATGTAAGCTACATGTATACTACAAATGTATCTCAAACTTACTTTTAATAAAATAATAATCTTTTTTGACTTGACCATTCATTGTGGTTTAAGGAACACTCCAATGTTTAACTTTTCATAGTTCAGGGAAATTCCAATGATCTGTGTAACTGACTGCATGCTACAGATACGACAGATACTAGTTGTAACATTGACATTCTCCCTTTACCTTTTCTGTAGTCCTATGCAGGGAAATATGTCCCTGCAGTCGGCTACTATATCCACAAGAACAACCCCTCGGCCAAAGTGAAGATCAACTTTAAGGGAGTGGCCATTGGAGATGGTCTGTGTGACCCGGAGTTGGTGAGTAGGTGGAGAATTACCCATTGAAACAAATCATATTTCAGTGGGGTGTGCGTGTCTGTAAAGAAAGAAATCTGGATTCTAATTTCTTTGTCCTCTCTGTCAGATGATGGGCGGCTACGCTGATTTCCTGTATCAGACTGGCTTGGTGGATGAGCTGCAGAGGGAGTATGTGAAGCTGCAGACAGATGCTGGCGTCAAACTCATCCAACAGCAAAGGTGGATCGAGGCATTTCAGGTATGCTTGATATTGTGGTATAGCTGGATTTTACTCATCCCAACTTTTGGCTGTTTACTGCAGAGGAGCAGCCACTTCCTATGTGACTTTTTGCCTTAAAGGGTTTATATCATGGAATTTTTTTTTTCCCGGGTATGGTACAATACATCCAATACACCAGTTTAGTTCTAAAGAATACATAGAGGTTGGAAAATGGTCATACAAAAATGAATCAGTTACTGTCTTTGCTCCATAAACCTACACAAACTTAGGTTGGCCTCATGGAAAGAACTAAACTACAAGAACAGTGTATGATGTGAACCCTTTCTTTATATTAAGTAAGCTATTTGTTCAGGAGTTCATAGTGGTTTCTCTTCAGTTCATCTATCTGCTTTCTCTCACTCCTAGGTTTTTGACAGTTTACTGAATGGAGACCTTGTTCCTTATCCCTCATTCTTCCAAAATGCTACTGGTTGCACCAACTATTTTAACTACATGCAGTGTCAGGTACTGAACTTTTTCTTTTTGCATTTCATTTCAAAAGGAAAATAACTTCAACACAATCTTCAACCCTGTGATGCTACAACGGGTTCTCCAAATAGCATACCCAGTATTCAACAAGACATTTGTTCATACTGGATCATACTGTATTTAATTCATAACAGAGGCATATACATCAGGGACCTTAAATTACCGTGTGGCAAGCCGTTATCACACATTGTAGAGGCTGTCATAGTAATTTCAAGCACATGACAGTGGACCTAATCTTTCATGACATCTCATGATCGCATATGACACCATGACACCTGACATGAGATGTTTATGGCATGGGCATGTCTGTTATGTAACAGGGTTGAAGTAAAGTGTTCTCTTTGTCTGCCTCTCTCTGTGTCTGTACATACACACACAATCATTCTCAGCACAGCGGTCGCACTAACATGAATCTAGATGTCTGTGTGATCACACAGCAGTGCTACTGGAGTTTTTAAACTAAAATAGTGTTTAAAACTCTAGCAGTACTACTGTATGAGAGTGATCCACAACCAAAATAATTCTTGCTCTTGCCCATTGATGAATGAGTGTGTATATGTAGAAGGACCTTATGAAGTGTAAATTGTACATTGGTCCTGCATGTTAACTGCCAGACCTGTTTCCATGTGTCTCCTCAACAGGCACCTGCAGATCAAGAGTACTTTAGCAAGTTTGTGACATTACTGACAGTGAGGAATTCAATCCATGTAGGAAACCTAACATTCAACGATGGGTCTGAGGTGGAGAAGCACCTGCTCCAGGATGTCATGAAGTCTATCAAACCATGGCTGGGTGTCCTCATGGACAAATACAGGGTGAGAGCAGCTCTGCGTTGCAGTGCAGCTCTGTGTTTCATGTTCATATCAGTGTTGCTTTTCAGTTGTACTGGTTTCTATAATATAGTGTAATGTGTTGCTGTCTTCTGTGTGTTTAGGTGCTAATCTACAGTGGACAGCTGGATGTTATTGTGGCAGCTCCACTGACAGAGCGCTTCCTGCCCACAGTGAACTGGACCGGGGCAGATGCATATAAAAAGGCAGAGCGCTTCCATTGGAAGGTCCGTCCCAGTGACACGGAGGTAGCAGGCTACGTCCGGCAAGTGGAAGAATTCTACCAGGTGAGTGCTTGCTCCAGAGATCAGCTTTGAAGGGGCTCTGAAGGACACAGAGTTGTTGTGTACAAGAATGGGTATTTAAACCTTTTTAGCTTGAATATCTGCATTTATTCAGGCTGAAACTCTGCATCTGGTGTCATCATAAGACATTACAAATGATTGGGAAGATTTCATGCAAGTAGCAATTACTGGTGAAGCTGAGGGAGCTTCCTAAAGTTGCCAGGGACATCATTCCTAAACAGTACTTGAATGGAAGAAACTACAGAGCCATAGTAAAGACCTCAAACCTGCCTGTCAGTACAACTGCTTCAATAAAACACAAGTGGAAAGTTCATGGGATCACAATGTATTGTCCCTGGAGAGGTGTGGCAGGCAAGACTTCACAACAGACTCTCAGATTTATTGGAAGGTAAGAGAGAAGCCAGCTGTCACTTGAAGAGCTGTAGGTTAAACAGAGGACAGCAAGCAACAGACTGCAGCACAATTATGCAAGAATTTAGGCACATTTTAGATACATTTGATAACAATGTGCTCTTTGACTAATGTTTAGAGAGAGTTTAGTGAAATACAGAAGTGGGAGCATCATGATTTGGGGCTGCTTCTCTGCAAATGATACCGGAACATTGAAACAGGACATGAAACCTGAGTGGTGCAGTGTAATAGAAAATATTAGAATTTAATCTGCTTGGCCATGTATATTCATCTGGGAAGGATATTTCAAGAAGACCATGACATCAAAATATAAAGCCAAAAACCAGATTTCTAAATGAGTTCAAGGTGCCTGAGAGGTCTTGCCAGTTTCCTGAACCACAAGAATTATGAAGGACTTTGAAATTGCGAGTTCATCAGAAGGCATTTCCTAATCTTGGGTGATTGAATGTTTGCCAAGAGGAATGAGCAAACAGTGAACCACATCTGTAAAAATCTCATTCTTACTGTGTTGAAGCTGTATTCACTACCAAAGGCTTTGTGACAAAGTTAATAAGTCTTTTCCTCTATCATTTTTTTATATTTATGTATTACGTCTATTTATGTATATGTAAAGCTTTTAAAAAGCACACCAAATATGACCGCTCCCAAATATGCAGCTTTCCACTTTTATAGTTAAGCTGTAAAAACACAAATTTGTAGAATGTGTTGCCTTTTTTCTACTTCTACCTATTTATGATCCCTGGATTAATAAGCTTGAGAATCTCGGGTCTAATTTGCCGCCTTTCTTTTTTTTTTCTAGGTCATTGTTAGAGGCGGGGGACACATATTGCCTTATGACCAACCAGAGAGGTCTTTTGACATGATTGACAGGTTCCTGTCTACACAGGGATTCTCATTTGTCTGATGCACTCCATGTTCGGTTTGGATGTTTTAATGACCATGTCGGGGTTTATTTTGCACCAATGACTGTTTATTCCTGACTGACAACAGCCACTGAATGAATCAGAATTAAGTTTATGTATATTTGGCTACTTGCTGATGTATTAAATAATTTTTCTGTAATGTTTTTTGTTGTACTTGATTAATGTTTTGATTAAAGCCACCTTTTAAATAAAAACAGTATGCCTTATTTAACTTTCAAGCAGACACTGAAAATAATTATTATGGGAGAAAATGAAATACCAGCTTAGTTTTGATGCTTCTGGATGCTTCCAAGCAGTATGTTGGGACCTTATGCACTCTTTAAAACCCTTATGGGGCAGCCTCCCCTGACCCCCTGAGCTAGTAATTACTGTACATCCTATAACTTTTTATAGTTAAAGCCTGGTAACTGTAAATAAGCGATACACTTGACCTGAACTTTACTGTTTTGTGAGCACAACACTGAATGCCATAATGCTAAATAGGACATCCAGGCACAGACACATAAGGACTGCAAAGCTGCAGAAGTCCTCAGATTAAAATGACCAAATTGTGTCCAGTGTGAGAAGTGAGAGAAGCTAAGCCATACTATGCTGCCATCTAGTGGTTCAGGTCAAGTTGCAGCTCCTCTGAAGTGTGTGTAAAGTGACCATTCTGTCATGTGTGAACACACCACAGCACAAAGTTCTTCCTCTGTATTTAGCAGCGGGTTTTGTATAGCCTATAGACCTATTATAACTTTTTTTTTAAAGTGAGTTTTGTATAATATGCCCCCTAAAGTGAGATATCTCCTTATTTAGGGGGCGCACGAGGTAGCACTGTTACTTCACACCTCCGGAATAAGGGTTCGAATCCGGGTCCCGGACCTGTGTGTGTGTGTGTGTGTGGACTTCACCTCGTGGTAGAGCGGGTTTCCCACGGGGTCTCTGGTTTCTCCCGCAGCCCAAGCGTTAGGTGAATTGGCGTTTCTTAACTGAGTGTGTGTGCGCAGAACATTATGGTATTGCTATGCTGCTGTTTGAACTTGCTGTGAAATGAACAAGACACTTCTATACAAGGCTAAAACGTTAATGTAACTTTACCATCCCCCAACCGCCAGCACCAGTTAAGCACGGTGTAAATTCCATTTTTATAGATAACATGTCAGAAACCGCATAAGCAAGACTACTTTAGATATTTATGTGCATCATTTCTAAATATTGGGCATATGGCATCCACAACATTTAGACCGACATGTGTGCCCATCACAATACAGCGTCCAGTAGAGTTTGGTTATTTCCCTCCTCACACACTCCTAGATAAATTTAATTGCCAAGTTTAGTGTATTTGAGGAAGGGAACTACCATGCTGTTTTGTACGCTGCTCCCCAGGCCCTGATTTGGGGACCTCTGATTTAACTGTAAATTGAGTTTACCATCCAACTCTCACGCAAGAATCTCTTGCAGTTCTCTTGTATGTCCTGAAGGGGGCAGGGCATACTAGATAATACACAGTAAAATGAATTACAAATCAGACAGAGGATAAGCCATAGCAATTATTGTATGAGTTTGTTTATATTTTAATTGTAACACAGTAGACTAGTCATTTACGTTTGAAGCATCTACGATTGAAATTAGAGTTGTAATAAAAGTGTTTAAAAACTAGGCACTTTAACCATGCAATTACATTGGATATATATAATGGATATATCTAACATT
>JBBPDC010000007.1:8188546-8208346 GCA_037974485.1 Hemigrammopetersius urotaenia | reverse complement strand
TCTCTCTCTCTCTCTCTCTCTCTCTCTCTTTCTCTCTCTCTCTCTCTCTCTCTCTCTTTCTCTCTCTCTCTTTCTCTTTCTTGCTCTCTCTCTCTCTCTGTCTCTCCATCCCCCCACGTCTCTCTCTTTCTCTCTGTCTCACTCTCTCTTTCTGTCTCTCTGGTGGCCGAGGGGCAGGGTATGGGGTTACAGTGGGGGAGATATTTCCCATTTGGAGTAAGTCAACATCTCTGGATAATGAGATTAAAGCAGATCTGGGTTGTGTGCACTGCTTGGCTGGACTGGGCTGGGCTGGGCTGTGGGGGACACATGGCTCTGATCAGCTCGGGGGTCATCTAATAGCACCCGCCTAAATCATCCAACCCGGATGGGTGCGGAGACACTGTTCATTAGGAAAGAAATAGATTTAAATACAGATCGAAATAGTTACTGACAATAGATTTCCTTCTGTTAGCTTCACTGTGCAGCATTTCATGTGTGGAAAGTAAAAGAACAGCTAGAGTGTGTCCTCACATGGTCAAGTTCATGAACTCAAACCAAAAAAGCTATCATGAAACAGCCAGCTGTGATAAGCTTTTTCTTTTGAAATGTGTGCAGTGGTTTGTTTAAAAGTGCATACTATAAACTGTGTAAGTATTGATCTAGGTGTAGGCAATATAAAGATATGTTATCATTATTCTGAAATATACACTCTCTTCAATATGTTGTGTGTATCATGACTTCATGTTCCATTTAAAAAGACAGATTAAGACAGCCTGCAAATAGCCAGTGTGACCAGTATAGTTTTTGCATAACTTTATATTAAGTAACCGATTAGATTGTTAGCTATTTATCCCACTATTCTATTCCTTTTTTATTTTTTAATGAATTTACAAATGTTTGATTTATTAACAATTTCTCCCTGTGATAGCTGCAAAAGCCTCCAGCACCCCTTAAGTATGGGTGGATGAATAATTGTTGGATTTAACCTTATGTTCATCCTCAAATAGTTTATTCTTGTAACTATTTTCTTTTTTTTTAAAGTTTCTCAAACATTTCTCAGAAGTTTTTCCCTGGTCTTTTGAATGTTGTACTATTGCTGCAATACTCCTGGTGTATTTTTCCATGTCCACTTGTTCACACACAGACATGGTGATTCATTTTGTGTATCCAGGAAGGTCTTTGGATGTTATGAAGTTATTTTTTTGCCAAACCACCCACTGTCACACTGAACAAAGTCTATAAAAAATGCCCTTGGCTGCACTTACAATAGTGAAGAAGAGATGACACAGACATAGAGAGATTAAGCCTAGTCTTCGGCTAAATTACTCTGTCAATCAGGACAACTAAGCTAAATCTCTGTCTGGAAAGTCGACTCTTTACTATGCACACATCACAGATAATCCACTATTAATGAACATGTGGGCTACTACTGGGACACATTTCACTGCCCTTGATAGACCTGTGGCAAACAGACAGGACCAGCACAGCACAGGTTACCAGACTTTACTGGATACTTCAGAAGACGCATCACCACATGTACTGTATTAAGTCTGTACACTGTTGAAGAGAGGGGAACTCTTTGCTCTAAAGGCTTGGCTATGTGTTTGTTGGAGAAAGAGATGTACATTTTTAATTGAATTACAATCGGGGGGAAGGGGGGGCTCTGAGGATGTGCTTGGCGCTGAGCCAGGGGAGCGATAAGACGGCACATTAGACTAATATAATGTTCCCCTTTCCTGTTACCATGGGGACAAGGAAGGGTTTAAAAAATACACATGGCGATCAATCTTGAGCACATGAGAGAGAAAGAGAGAGAGAGCAACAGAGAGAGAGCGAGCCCTGTGAATTCCCTGTCTCATATCTCAACCACTAATCACTCACATTCTGACCCCTCTCTCTCTCGCTCACACACACATACACACACATATTCTGCTTTCTTTTCTGCATCGCCTTTCTCTCTGTTTATTTCTCTCTTATCTATTTTCTCTTCTCACCCCTCTCCCACACATAGATCTATGCTGCTTTTCCTTGTTGTGGAAAGTAATTATCTCTTCTTTTTGCCAGATTTCCTAATCCACAACGATTACAGGATTATTAAATAGGCTTACAATTCCCAGATTATAATCTAATTACAGAGCATGCCAAGTATGATCGGCTCACTACAACTACCAGAGCGAAAACAGCAACGAGGTCATCGTAAAGTTTAAATCCACGCAGAACTAACTAGAGTACTGAGGAATTAGCAGCCGTGTAACTGCAGCTTTGGCCGTTTAACACTTTCCGATAAATGCTGCCAATAGAAACTGACAGGACTGACTTGAATTCAAGTTTCTCCATTTGAGGAAACTTGCTGTCTCTTGTTTGATCTGTAAAGTCTCTACTAATTAGCTAAAGAGACACACATGTACATTCACACATCAACTTTCCACATTTGTGTTTCAAGAGTGGTCATGCACACGAAGGTGACAGGTCTTAGTTTGGTGAAATTTTAAAGGTCTCTTTCATTCCAATGGTAATGAATGGGCCCTTTATTTTTCCTGTTTCCCCTGCGATACTGAAATAAAAATCTGGACAAGTTCCCTGGCTGCCTTAAAGAATGATATATGAACATGGATGCATGAGAACTGAAATTACAGGTGTACATGCTTGGCCTTTTAAGTAGAGGGGGATAGTCACTGTACTCAGCGTGAATATGAATGAACCTGACAGCACGGTCAAATCTGGGGCTTCTGTACTGATAGACATGAGACTTCACGTATGATTTTTTACAGTACAAATGCAAATTTATGCCAAAATGTAAGCGCATTCAAATAAAAATTGCATAGATCCTCTTTTTGTAGTATCAACAGAAAACTTCATAATCACATATTTGAAAGAATTTCTCCGTTTTTCAATGAACTAATAGTGAGGGGATAACTTATACCAAATTCCTTATAACAACTTGTGCAAGTTTCATACTCCATCAGATTACAGCCATTAGAACTTCAATTAACATATTCTAAACTGAAATAATCCAAATAAGCCTATAAGAACCAAGAACAAAAATATACAATGCTGCTTCTCAGATGTCCACCCGTTCATATCTGCTTCTCTCGGATGGGCTGCTCTGCTGCAGATTAGATCATTGCACTGTAAAACTAGTGCTAACAAGTTGCAGAAACACTGGTATGTGCTCTTTGCATGAAGATACACATCAATGAACACAGTCTACAGAGCAGAAACAGTATACATCTATATGAGCCAGGGAACCAGCACCAGGGGACCACCATTAATATGGCTGACCATTCACACACACACATTTGTATGTATATGGAAATGTATGTATATATATGTATTAATGAGTGGTCAACCATAATTACAAACTAGGTGTGTGAGTTTGTGTGTGTTTGTGTAGGTATGCACATTTTAAATGACTGACCAGCTTTGCTTCTGAGTGCATGGATGGGACGTGAGGAGACGAGCAGGAGCCGCTGTGGGGGGGGCCTTGCATGCCCATCATGTTGGACCCCATGGACATTTGTCTCTCCATCTGTGTGAGGGAAAAGTAAACGAACAGCAAATGAACAGAACATGAATACCTCTAACATTCATCCAAGCAATGTTAATATCACGCACTTTCAGATTGCATGTTCAATAACACAACCACAGCAGAATAAACTGAGCTGATAAGAACATGTTTTGCAAAATATGAAACAAAACAAAAACTATATAGTTACCTACTGTTAATCTCACCCCCTTTCAAAGTGTGCATCTAAATAGAAGACTCGTCTGAAACCCCTGAGGTTTGCTTAGAGCAACCAATAGAAAAATGTATGAAACTGATTTGCATATTGTGGCTGTCAGCTGTATCAGTGAGTATCAAATGCCCTCAGTACAATAACAATAAGTTATGCAGTACTAACCTGAAAAGAAAACGATTTGCAATATTCCCACATTATATATCACGTCAATACGGTCCTTCAGTCCTTCAGCTCATTTACCGTTGGCAATAACTGTGTTGATGTAATATGTTTTGCATGTGCGTGCATGTAAATATATGTGTGTATGGATGGTGCGTTCTTGATTTCACACCACTTGGTCGTATGAGAATAGCAGTGGTCAACTGGAAACAAACACAGGAAGCTGAAAACTGCAGGGGTGTGTGGTATAAAATAGCACCTGGTATTCTGGTCTACTTGAGGTACGTAAAGTGGTCTGGTGGTGGTGCTGGGTGGCTTACAGGTGTGAGCAGTGTGCGCTTGCGTGTGTGTGTGTATTTTTGCAATGCTAAAATACCATTCTTTTGTAGTTATAGAGGATGTATACTTATTTTTATCAGGAAATCTAAAGTCATTGCTAGAAAAATGTTGCTGAAAACTCATGTTCCTAAACCACATGACCCCCTCGCCTCCCTTCTTCTCCAACCCCCTTACAACTTCCCCTTATCCCCATTCAACTGGCCTGGGTGGCCAGCAAAACTGGCTAGATGAGTATTTAGTATATAAATATCTTCCCTGCGCTGTACCCCTTTCCTAGGACGTCAGTCTTGGGCCGAAAAACTGTCGCGCTTTAATTTAATTATCTCCAAGCTTCTACCCCACCATTCCATCAAAATGGACTGTCTTCAATTACAACGAGAACATATGTCACTAGAGCTGAGCTACAGGCCTTTTCACACACACTTGCTCTAGCACTACATACCCAGCTTTTATTGACTTTACTACCATAGAATTAATATAGGGGATGCTGTTGAAGAAATCTATACTCCGGAAAGGCTTCTTTTTGAAAACAGTCACTGATATGTGCAAGGTCTTGGGAAAAATGACTTAACTCCTTTATAGCTGGTGAAAAAAAGACTGAGAGAATGGTGTGTGAGGCAAGTAGCTGTGTGTGGGTGTATTTGAATTTCTGCATTTCTGTTATTTCAAGACCATAACAACACCTACTACACTATGACACTAATATTACCTAATATTACTATATTCAGATCTTGTATATAGTATACATGAGTAAAATATAGTATACACTTTCTGAATGAACAATATCCATTTAAATTAAATTGTTACACCAATGAATCTGGGAAGATGATCCTTGTAATAAGAAATGTGAGAAATATATTCATCATATTGATCATCTGAAGAAAAAAAATTCAGCACAAAAACAAAAAACGACGTAAAATGCTAACCTAAGTTTTAAGGAATTAAAGCTGGAAACTAGTGTAGAGATACCGAAATACAGTTTTATGCAAATGTTTTTGTGCAATGCAAAGAAATACCACTTTTGCACAAAACAACCCTAACTAAAACATATTTCTGCAAAATTTAATGCATCATTATTTTGCTAAATTTAACACATGGAGAAAAATAACATTAATTATAGGCAGTTAACAAGTTTCAGTCAGTACGTGGCAAGATTCCTGAAATAAGACTTTTCAAACGTTTTTGGCAGCTAGCTAATAGTTTTTTCTCTTTTTAAGATCTCTTCATTAAGACCTCTTCTTGGTTTTCCATAGTAGTCTCGTCAAAAGTCACTTCAAAGCCTTTAATTTATGCAGCAGGTAGATTCAGAGGTATGAAGAATTTGGCAGGATGTATTCTGATATATCTCACTCTGTAATAGTCAATTATGTTTGGAAGGTCACATAATTTATCACCTGAAACTGTTTACACTTTAATTGAATTTGGGTTTAGTGAGTCAAATAAGCACTTAATACTTGCAAAAATGCATGTGCACTTACAGAAAGGGTACCCAGACTAATGCACATCTCATTTTATGTTTTGATATGGATAAAATTCAGCAAATAAATAATGATGCACTAAAGTCTGTAGAAATCTGTCACATGCTCAAATGTTTGCATCCACCTGTACAGCAGCACAGACGTGCTACTTAGAGGTTAACAGTTCTCATTCACTATCAGCCATATTACACTTTGGTTAAATGGTTACTTCAACACATTAGACTGTGACAAATCACAGGTGTAAATGTGTTTAGGGGTTTGTGTACATGTGCACATCGTCATACACCGCGGCTCGAAAGTTCCACATTCAAAAGGCTGAAATCAATGTTTTCAAAAATAAAAATGATCTTGATTTTGTATTACAACCATCTGTACGTAGCTCTCTTCATATGAATATATATGGACTGAGCCATAGATTATTATAATACAAAACTAGCACTACAGATTTAAAAATGATTTCCGAATGCTACATATTTAAAAAGTGGAGGCCAGACCTTGGGGAAGATCAATTGCAAATAGGCACCGCCGGGTATTTACTCTTTAATAACTTCTCTTTGTTGAAATTTTGACTAAAATTGTAATGTTTTGGTGTTTAATTTAGAATATTTGAATTTACATTGTGTAAAGTATTACTGTAAGTAAAATGATTAATATCAGCAGTAATTTCACACTTTGGACAGGAGGTGTGAGTAAATGTGTGAGTGTACTAACTGGCATGAGCACGGCGGAGGATCCCTGCATGGTGGGGTCTGGCAGCGTGCCAGGCATGGAGGCAGGCAGAGGCTGTCGCTGTCTATTTCTCAAGTGCAGCAGCGATGACAGAGAACCAGGGACTGGGCTGAAACAGAGAGAGAGAGAGAGACACACGAACAGATGTGTGAATTGATGATGCATAAGATATATTTGTCTCAATAGACATAAGTGATGTAAACTTCCTTTAACATAGGGGACTTTATGATGCATTTTCAAAGTAAGTAAAGTTCCCATTTTTGTTGGGTTTCCTGTCACTTCCACGGTCTCACTGAGTCACAGTCTACAGTCCCTTCAACTCAGATATTAGCTGTGATGGTAAACACTTCATTACAGTGTGTTCTGTTTTAAAGATGGCATTGCCACCATAATTCAAACTAAAAGAAATAGATTTAATCAGTAATATAATCAGAGTACATTTCCCTCCCAGTGGAGCTGTATTGTACTTCTGTGTTGTTTGCAACAGATCTCTTAGGGTTAGAGGTAACCTACCACTCCATACCCTAAGCACAAGTGTGTGTGGTTTGGTCTGGATGTGGTTTAAAGAGCTAAAAATGTCTCCACACGCATGAGAAAGTTTCAGAATGGTAGTTTATTTACTTTACAGGCACACACATAGTTGTAAACAACCTATTGTATTTTTTAAGATCTCTTCATTAAGACCTCTTCTTGGTTTTCCATAGTAGTGTCGTCAAAAGTCACTTCAAAGCCTTTAATTTATGCAGCAGGTAGATTCAGAGGTATGAAGAATTTGGCAGGATGTATTCTGATATATCTCCCTCTGTAATAGCCAATTATGTTTGGAAGGTCACATAATTTATCACCTGAAACTGTTTACACTTGACTTGAATTTGGGTTTAGTAAGTCAAATAAGCTCTTAATACTTGCAAAAATGCAAGTGCACTATTGTATTTTTTCGAAAACTCTTATGTACATATGAACAATGAATAAAATACTGTGATTTGACGTGTGTGACTGCAAGGTTAACCATTTCCAAACCACTCCTTGAGGAAATCTATTATGTAGAGCTACCTTCAAACATTAACTTTATCTAATCAATCCTTCATTAAATTAAATCAGGTGCTACTGATTTAAATTTAATGACGGAGAGCAACAAGAAAACAGTAACCAAATCTATGCTCTTCTAATTGTGTTGCTCGGACCTTCTTAAAATAAAAAAGGTTTTGTATTATTTGTTTATTTATTTAAATGTTATACAGTGTTTGTGCTGGCATAATACATAACACTGCGATTCACATCACTTTCTGTTTCATTCCTCAATACCTTTGGGTTCTGGTTATAACACATACATTGTGAAATTGTAATAAAAACAAAGTGTCTTTTCTCTAATGTAAATTAATCATCATTCAGCCCTGAAAAATCTAGTATATGACCATTCTCAACATTTTCACACTAAATAATTAAGAAAATTACTATTCAAACCTTGTATGTACATAAAGCTACATATGTAAGCTGATGCCTAAACTCAACCCAAAAGCCTCTAAGTTCCAGCTAATCCTAAACTTGACAACTAAAATTATTTAATTAGTATTTATACATTAATTATTTCAAATATATGTTTAATATCATTTTCAAAGAAATCAAGCATAAGCACACTTTATCTCAAAGCAAAAAAAATTTAACTAAACTCCCACTATACTACACTCCTACAAATTCTAAAAGCATTTATTTGCAGTGATGCGTTTGGCTTTTAAAGGGCAAGTTCTTAAATAAACACACACACTTTGAAGAGTGTGACCAATTTTTTAAAGTCCACATAATGCAAACTTACTTTCCTACAACCATATGATTTAGGTCAGTGGTTCTCAACCTTTTCAACATTAAGGCCCACCTATCTATCACAGCATGTTGCCAAGGCCCACTTGGCCACATTAGATGATATTAAATAACCAATTGCTGGAAATAATAATCCAAACAGCGAAACATTCCTGTGCGGTTGTTCTGGTTGGAAGGTCACCACAAAATAGCTTCATACAAATCTTCATGCAAACAAGTGTCCATATGGTGTCTCAAAAAAACTAACAGCTACATTGGTAATATAAGTGGACTCCATCTGTAGTGCAAAATTTGGACTACCTTTAATTCTTTCTATAAGCTGACTATGTATGTCAGAAAACATTTCAGCCATTCCCCCAATTACAGTATCATTTGAAAGCAGTACTTGAAGTAGCTTTCTTGCAGCCACTTCTTCGATCATCTCCCAGCACATATCAACGGCAGCTGGCAACAACACTTCTTCAGCGACAGTGCAAGCTTTATTACACTGAGCAACACGCACACTTATCAAGTAGCTGAACTTCAAGACACTTTTTTTTTAATCCGCTGCTGCAGTTGTACTCCATCTTGTTTTCGCAGAAAGTACTACAAATGGTTTTCCAACGAGTTTTGGGTGCTTTGTTTCGAGATGTCATTTTAGTTTTAAGGGGTTTAGCGCCTCGCTTGAAAGTATTAATTCACACTCCACGCACAGTGCCTTGGGCTCTGTGACATCACCACCTCTGGCAGACTCATATTTGCGCAAAATTGGGGCTTTTTGTTTACCACAGTATAAATTTTTTCTTTGCGCTTCAGAAACCATATCTCATAAACATGCCTGCTATCACGTTCACATATTAGCTGCGTTGCCTGTCTCGATTTTAGATTTGCGATCCAATCAAAAGCCTTCGCCACCTGGGTTTAGGGTAAGAACCTTTTGAGATGCCCTTGGCAGTTGTCAATAAATAAAGTGAATGGGCAATCAGTAACCCAATACTAAACTAAACTAAACTTATACTCAGGACATCATAATTTGAGCTGTCCAGTGATGTTGCATTAGTGGCTGTGTGGCTGTCTCAGAGGAAGCATGTGTTAGACGTGGGGAAAAACCTGATATTCTTAGTATGATACAGCAGGGCTAGCCCGACCCTCTATCCTGCATTCACTTAAACAGTGCATGTGCCCACAGTATTCCAATATGCTGAGGAGACACATTTCAGCCTTGACGCCTCAGAAACTGTGTTTTAACTGCGAGCCCACAGTTATGTAGAGAATCAGACTATGACCTTGGATTGTTAGCATCCCTGTCTTTTTCTGTCCTCTCTCTCTCTCTCTCTCTCTCTCTCTCTCTCTCTCTCTCTCTCTCTCTCTCTCTCTCTCTCAGTTTGACTGGCAGACCATTCCACTTAGCTCCCCACATCAATAAGTCGCTCAAAGCACAGTCTATACTTTAGAGTCAATCATATTGAATCCTTCTGACAAGTCTTGCCCTGCTTAAGCTGCACTATAGAGTGCAGGAACTCAGATGATGTCATTTGACTGCCCTTAATTATTTGGTTGGTAAGACCAAAGCTTTACATCTGCCCTGCTATGGACAATACTGTTACACTTTTTTGGGCAACGCACAATGTGGACCCTAAGATTTTAGCATGCATGCTAATCCCTTAGCAAGTATGCATGTAGCAAGCTGGAATAATCAATGTCTGGAGATGCCAAATGCCATTAAAGCCAGAAGAGTGAGGTGATGGACAGCAGGGAGGAGGAGGGAGAGAGCAAAGGATGGAAGGAACTTTCCTCACCTGAACAAATACATGTATTTATACAGGCTAAATGGCACCAATTGCACTGCTGACATGCCTGCGCATACACACACATAGCTACATACATATACACACACACACACACACACAGTTATTTGCATTCTGACATATTGTCATTTGTGTCCAGCACTCCAATCCATCACAATCCATGCTCGGGCCCCTTTGCAAACTACTGTGACATGCTAATTACATGACTAAAACAACTCCACCTCCTTTCTGCCTCTCCCTCTCAAATGCACACATGAACACAATCAGAACTTCAATCTGGTGCATTTCACTCATATTTCAGCCATAGTTTGGCCTGAAGAATGAAGTAGCTATACACCACACCAAAATGTCTCAATGAACCAGCCTCCGCCTTTGCATTCCGACATTCCCCTAAACTAAACTTCTCACAGATGCAGTGCAAACTAGAGCTCCATCAGGTCTCTCGCAAAGCTGTATTGAAGAATGTGGAATTTAGCGGTAGGGAAACTAGTATTAGCATTAGTGTGGCAGAGAGTATAAAACAGTTTAGCATGACTCTGGGCCCCCACCCAGACAGCATGGGGCTGAAAAAACAAGGTTGCCCAGTTGGAGAGAAGGAGAGAAAATGAAGGGGGGGGGGGGGGGTTGGGGTACAGAAAGAGAGAGAGAAAAAGGGAGAGAGAGACAGCTCTCCATGGGCCTGTCTCTTTGCCTATGAAGGCGCTCAGGGCAGGAAGGGCTCCTAATTGCAGCTGAGCTTGGCTGCAGAGAAAGAAAGCAGCTTTTGAAGCTGTACAGGTCCTGCTGTCAGCACCACTCACCTGCTCCAGAGAGAGCCTGGGGGGGTGGTTTGGGGATGTGGGTCAAAGACACAAACGATTTAACCCATGAAAAGTTTTCCTTGGAATTTCTAGAGAAAGTAAGCTCCTGCGCCTGTGTGTGCCTTAGTGTCTTTGTGCATTGGTGTGCATGTATATACTGTACGTCTTGATAATGTGCAGATTTGTGGGAGGCTGTGGTTCCAGACACATGTACACACAGGCGCTGTAGCCATGACCCCTCAAATTACACATACAACCTCCATATTCAAAAATGACATCAGTTTTTCTTCTCTTTTTCTCTGTTTTTTTCTTTATTCCCTCTCCATGTTAAATGAATATAATGTTATTTATATAGTGATTTTTGCGACTGATTTTTTTTTTGTCACAATCAGCTTAAGAGAATCTGGATCCAAGCCCCTAGTGAGCAAGCCAACAAATACTGCCTACAAATACTACATGGACAAAAATATGCGGACTCATCTGTTGCTTGCAGGTATATTATGTCAAGCATACAGCCATACATTATTTGCATCCATCCATAGATGTGCAATATCACTGGATGAACCTTTCCAACAAGTCCATTTCTCACATTTCCACCCTGCTACAGCTGCCCAAGTCAACTGTAAGCGCTGCTATTGTGCTCAGCACACATAAGCTCCCAAAATGAGACTGGACAGCAAAGTGCACAAAAATCGCCTGTCCTTGGCACTCATACACAATGCCAAGCATCCAAAGAATCTGTGGTTGGCAGAAGGGGGATGGGGTACTTGGAGTAAACATATTTATGGCATGATCATTAGGAATTTACTGTAAGTACTTACTGACATTTGTGCCAACGCTGCTGCCTAAAACTAGAAGAAGTTGCATGTAAGTAAACAAGAGCTCATGCAGTCAGATCTCAAGGCTCAAACTCAGTGACTTCAACACTAGAGGCCTGGCTGCAGGCCACAGAGAGAGCGAGAGAGAGAGAGAGAGGAAGAGAGAGAGAGAGAGAGAAAGGGAGAGCGAGGCACAGTCAGCCCACTGACTCATATCCTTCCCTTCTTCCCTCCTTCTAGCAATGATGTAATGCTCTTGGCTTCTTGCCCTCCCCCCACCCCCCACCCTCAGTCCGCCTGCCTCTCTTTCTCTCTCTCTCTCTCGCACACTGTCTCTCTTTCTCTCACTCCAAGTCTCGCTATTTCTCATTCCCTTTGTCATTCCCTTTCTTTCTCTTCTTCATTTGAAGCTCATTCCATATTTTTCTATTCCTCTGTATTCCGTGTTCTCCTTCTCTCTCTCTCTGTCTCTCACACTCTCTCACTATCTCTCTGCTGGTGAGGTCAGCGCTAACTCGAGCAGACACGACAGCAACTAGCTGTGCAAGAAACTTTTCTTTTTCTCTCTCTTTTTTTTCACTTTGTGTGAATGTAACCAAAACAGCCCCGGGCCTGCTTCCAGCCGCTGGGAGACGGTGGTGCGGTCTCCACGGCAACGGGCCTAAACAGGCAGAGAAACAGAGAGAGTCCAAACAGCTTGCAGCTGCCTGGCGCTCCGAGTAAACACAGCACAGGACCTGCTCCTGATTTACCACTTTAATCACAGAGAGAGAGAGAGTGAGAGAGAGAGAGAGAGAGAGAGAAATAAAGGGGAAAGCAGGGATAAAGAGAGTGACACGGTTCCTAGGACTGGTATAGCAGTGGGAGTGGGGGGGCACCATAAGGCTGATCAAATAAATCAAGTTCTAATGGTCTGTGAGAGAGTCTGAGCCTTATTAAAGGGGCTGACAATTACTGCATAATGGCGCTGGTGGTGCTAGTGTTGTGTGTTTGTGTGTGTGTGTGTGTGTGTGTGTGTGTGTGTGTGTGTGTGTTGGAGGGGGGCCGTTGGAATGTTTTTGACACAGTGCTTGAGGAGTTACATTCTAAACTGTACGTGTGTGAATGAAGTGCAGTGTCAGAGAGCAAGGGGTCACATCTCATGCTAAACTGAAGAAGATGGTGCATTGAATTGACCTGTTTAACCTCTGTCTCCCCCAATTTTCTGTAGAAACTGTTGCTAGGCTGGACAAGATTTGGAGGCAAAAATCTAGCAAATAACAACTCAGTTCTTAGCCAAATTTAGAATGTAATTAATTTAAAAAGCATAGTCCAAATTCCACCCTTTTCTGCAGACCCTTCTGCTGGTGGAAAATAATGTCTGACCAGTCAGTAAATAAAATAATCTGGGCACATAAAAAAACGTATATTTAAAATATATACTACAAATGCACAGGTACCACAGGTACAAGTACAAAAAAACACAGGTACCACAGGTACAAGTACAAAAAAAACACAGGTACCACAGGTACAAGTATGTTGAATGTGCATTCTGTGGTACAGCTTGTCCAACCTAGCAACAGAACGTCCTTGTGAACAGAGCTTGCATAGATTAAATTTACTTCATATAAATGTGCACCTAAACTTTTCTTTAGGTTTACTTAGGTGATGTTTGGCAAATAATATTGGAAATGATATGGTCATTTGAATCAAACAAATTCAACGTATTACTGTTTTTCAGTGCATCCTCCAGGCAAAGGCAGCATCCTGCAGTTGCTGCAGCCTATGACAAACCCCTAATTACACTCTGATGCATACCTCAACACAGCTGTCTGAGTTGGAGGCCACTCTACACTGAAAGAATGCAAGAATGATCTGGCACATCGCCAGCCTCCCGTTCCTCATGTGACTGAAACTGGCCCAGGAGTCCTGCCCTGACCTGTCTGTCAAACCTGCCGTACCCATATATCACCCTGAAAGCTTCAGTCATCACTCTTACTAACTCCGCCCATCAGCCGCATTGATCTGAATCAGAGCCAATCAGATGAAGGCAGATACAGATGACACTGTTGGGCAATTGGCTGGGACAGTAAGCCAGGTGGCCTGTGAAACTGTTGCAGTGCTGCTGGAAAGAAAGTGTATCTCAGTACAGATGGCCTAAACCTGTTTCATTCATTAAAGTGATACTTCCAAAAAATGAGGACACACTCCTCTTTGTTTATTCGCCAATACCTGACTATCAGCAAAGACAGCAGGGTGTCCTCTTAGTTTCAGTATGTAAGTATGCATTCCTGTGTATAACACCTGATCAGCAGCATGTACACAGAGCCTTATAGAATTATTGTTGCACACAATAAAGATGAGCAAAAGGACAGTTACCATTTTATTTTAACTTCATTATCTTGACCTTACACTGGAAATATGAATGAAATGTAACCCTTCAGTAACATAATATTCAAAGACAAAATTATAGTTTTGCATTTTTTTTCCATTTTGGTGGGTATTGCACTCAGTTGTTAATCAAAAACAATATTAACAAGTACTAAGTACTAAGTAGTGTATATTTTAAGAATCATTCAACAACTCTAAAATGAACGGTATAGGTAGTAACTGTAGTAACCGACTGCAGAAACAGTCTTTACTCTTCTATGAAGATTTCATGTGTATAGGAAGTACTGCACACTGAAAATAAACAAGTTACTTTAAGTACTACACACTCCCAATAAATACGTTACTTCAAGTACTGCATGCTCTCAATAAAAAAAGTACTGCACAATCACAACTCAAACTTAAGACACTTATTATTTTTTTCTTTATTTTGTTTTTTTAGACAATGCAGTTGCATGCTTTTTAAGTGATCCCAACTTATTATAATTTACAGTGCAGATGTTGGAATATTCATCACTCCAGCTCATCTTAAAGGTATTGGGTGGTGCTCCATCACTCCAGAGTGCCATTATTCCACAGTTCATTGCTGGGGGGCTTCATACTCTTCTAGTTGACACTTGGCATTGAGTATAGTAAACTTATAGTAAAATAAAGCTCATGATTGCCTGTTACAGAGCATCCCTTTTGGTTGGCAATGATTTTCTATGGAGATAATATGTGTGTCCAACTAAGCACATGTGACACCAATGGGAAAATAACTCAATTCAGTCATTAGAATACATGTATCAAGACTGTCAATTGGACTTGTTTTTTATACCTTTTACTTTCTGGTCTGTCATCCGTTTGACTCTTTCTCTGTTTGCCCACCTGTTCACCCATTTGCACCTGACTGGATCTGTCCTCGTATTCACTCTTTTCTTCTTGCCCTCATCCAGATGTCCTGCACCTCTAGACAGCGCTGTCTTCCTCACTACCACAACCAGGACTGCCTTCCTCCAATCCACTCTTGATGCCTCTCTTCCTCGTTCTCTCTCTTTCATTGCGGGCGGCCCCAGGGCTGTGGATGACACAGCGGTGGAGGAATGAAAGGAGCAGGGCCTGGGCGTTCCTCTGCAAACGCACTATTAAAGCCTGCGCTGTACACAATGAGCTCACCCTAATTCAGCTCAGATGTACATCCTGCCCGCCTGCCATCTCTTCTTCTTTCTCTCTTTCTCTCTGCCTCTCTCACACTCTTTCTCTCTCTCTATCTCTCATACACACACACGCACGCACACACATGCACACTCACACACATACTTACCCACAATATATGGCATTGTCTACCTAAAGTTGAGTAACCTGATGATATGAATAGACTCTTCTTGTAATCATATGTCATTATAATCATCTTCACAGAATTACATGATTGGCTGTGTAAACAAACATGGTTAGTTTGTTTAGCAGTGAAACACTTGCAATGAAAACCTGATTCATCAATGAAAAGCTATGACTTAAATGCATAAATCTAAGCCTGATTAGCCTGAGAACAAAAACATGAATGAAACAGAATAATAACCTCAAGCTAACTGTGGACTTTGCTCATCAGTTTTGTCACAGTCAGACTCCAACATTACTGCGGTGCCATTCTCCCAGAGCTCACAGCAACATCGGGTTAAAGTAGCTAATTTTGATTTCCAAGTCTTTCCAAGCCCATAAGCAGAAGAGGTGGGAAAGGTTCTAAAAACAAATATGACTGCTGCCTTGGTTAAGTAATCTAGAACTTTCATTCATCCATTTATTTTCTGAACCACTTATCCTAACCAAAGTCACAGGGGTGCTGGAAACTATAGAACACCTCGGGCGAAAGGTGGAGAAGAACCCACTATTGGTCGCCAGTCCATTGTAGTGCAGGTACAAGGAAAAACACATTCACACAAACAGTCACACCTCGGGGCAACCTAGAATCTCCAGTTCACCTGATGGGACTGTGGGATGACACCATAACCTGGTGGAAGCCCACACAGACCAGGAGAAAACATACTCCACACAGAGACCAGGGCAGAAGAAATTCCACAAAGAAAGGACCCTGGCCATGTGTGCTGGTTACTGAATCCATGACAGTTCAGGAAACAGTTCTCTGCACTCCTCCACTGTAACTCCTTAAAGTCTGAATACATAGTAAGACCAAGGAATACAGTATTGGACCTACCATTGTGTTTTGTCTTTTTAAAGGACCAATATCCTGCATTTTTCTTGGATTTTTATTTTATGTTTATGTTTCATAACCATGTTCCAAACTCTCTTTATCCCTCGGGATTAAACAGGCTGTTCTTGTTATCTATAAAGCAATAAGCAAATGATTTCCATTTTGGCTACTCTGTATTGTGCCTCATTAAAAACAATCTGGTCTGAAACACTCCTTATAATGCCACTGGGAAGAAGCAAACAGGTTGAAATGCAAAAACAGGGAATTCAATGGCCTACCTTCACTGCTAAAAATTGCATAAATGGACTGTATGAACTTGGGATCAAATGATACATTTAATCAGTGTGTGTGTGTGTGTGTGTGTGTGTGTGTGTGTGTGTGTGTGTGTGTGTGTGTGTGTGTGTGTGTGTGTGTGTACAACCTCTTTTATTTAAAACAAAACAAAGGTTTTGTTTTTTTTCCCCATGGACACAAGTTGACAATTTAATGTTTCAGTCAGTAAATAACTGGAAGAGTGGGAGAAAACTACTGAGGATGACACAAAAGTTTCCCGCCCTCTCTTGGTCTGTCCACTGTCCCTCATTCTCTCTCTTTCTCTCTTTCTCTCCCTCTCTCTCTCTCTCTCTCTGACTGTTGTACTATTTCAGTAACTTCCTTTTTTCTTAACAAAAGCACCTCAGGATGTTTTCTGTGCTCTGAAGGTGTGAAAACAAGCATGCATACAGAGCTATGTGAAGCGTCTTTCTCTCTCTCTCTTTCCCTCTCTCACACACACACACACACAGACACACACACACACAGACACAAACATAAAGAAACAATTGTGCACTTTCAGTGAGTGATAATTAAAAAGTTGCACTTGAACGATTTGAACACACTTTGCTATCCTCAAGTAAAGTTTCTTTAAAGGCTCTGCTCAGCATGCTCTAAAACACCCTTACACTACTTTATAACACATGCATTAAGCAATCAAGCACTTCATATCAGCACCACAATCATAAAAGTATAACACTATTTTTGTTAAGGAGTTTTAGAATCTTTGAGAAAAGCAATGTTACGTCCCACCTTGGGTTCGAGGTAGTACTGGAGCTGTACAATACACACACACACACACACACACACACACACACACACACACACACACACACACACACACAAACACAAACACACAGAGAAAGAAACCCTACCACACATGCTAATCTGACCTTGCCATCACATCTGACCCCTGTCTGCTAACTCCATGTGCTGCTGGCAGAGCTCCCACAAAAATCTCAATATGAGTATCGGATTAGTTTAATGTGTTATTGTAAGAGTGGTAAAGTACTTTTGGGGTAAATGTGATAAAAAGACAAATCTGCATTATTTTTAATGCCTTAAAGAGACCATATCCTGGAAAATACAATTTTCGATTTAATTTTGAAACTAGAGTCTGATGCAGTATGTAAACATTTCAAATCATACAATTAAAAGGTCTTATGGCCCATATATGGAATGTTAGGAAATGAGCTACTTCAAGCTTGTGTGATCTCATGACAGTCCACCCATGTACATGTCATATAAAGAAGCAGCTTGTTTAATTCTACTGTATAAATAGAAGCTACAAAATGATCTTGTAACGAAAAAGGAATGATATTTTTGGTCATAAACCCACACAGATATCATGTGGGCACCCAGAAAAAACCCAGTCACAAGGGACCTATGGAGGATGTAGGATATGAGTCCATTGCAGTGCCAGTGCCAGTGCAGTAATTTTCACAAGGTCAGCTCTGGCTAAATGTGGAGGAAAACAACACTTATTTTTGATGAAGCAACTTGTGCAGGTGACTGCTGAATACATGCCAAAGAAAAGATTTCAGAAATTTCAGACATTCTGTAGTCAAGCTTCAGCTGGTATGTACTGAAGAGGTGGCGTCTGGCCATAAGTACACTTAGTCTCGTAGTTTCAAGCTACCAACACAGGCTGTGATTAGTTAAGAAGCTTGTCATGGACCAGTCACCACTCATTTTAATGCTGTTGTGTGTGCTAACCAGTTTAGCATGTGCTAAGTGGATAAATAAGTCTTATCCACAGAGTATGAGTAAGCTGTCAGAGCTGCTAAACCTTAAGAGTGTTTTAGAGCATTAATCATACACTCTCAGCCTATTACAAGTCATTCATGTGCTTCTTCCAAAAATCCTGCTGCATATGGTCCTGGTTCATGCTTCCATACACTGCAACCCCCCTCCTGCAGCAGCAAAGAAAGGTTGAGGGCCCGCGTACAGTGTTTTATCTCATGCGGTTGACTGGCTATGTCTAACATGTTTAACACTGACATAACTCAGGAACACATGTTAGCAATTCAAAAAGCCGAGAGCTTTCAAATCGTTTGGACACCCCCTTTCCCCCCATGCTGGAGCATAACGATAGCCATGGCGTTCGAATCCTCTGTGTTGTGTTCCTTTCTTTGTGATTTGCTTGTCTTTTTTGCTGGTTTGTGTCAGCGTGTGTCTCTGAGGGTTCTCTTGTTCAGGGACAGCGCTGAGGTATGCTGGAACATAGGTGAACTGTATGAAGAACACGAGCTGGGGGGAAGGGGGTCCGCAGCTGTGGGCCTCCCGCTTAAACAGGCCGCTTCAAGGAAAGACAATCTTAATTGATTCCAAGCCCCAAAATCTCTTTAGTAAACATGGTGGAGCAGTGAAAATGACTTGTTCTCCTAATTCAGTTGAGGCTCTTTACCTCTCTTGGTGTGCACAGCCTAGAGAAACCAGAATCCAGGTGAAGCTAGCATTGGTGCACTGCAGTCGTTTATATTCCGAGGGAGAAAAGGGTAGAAAAACAGCCTGCCTCACTGTGCATTTGTCTTTCTTGGCTATGAAAGATTTTACCTTGGTCATAATCCTTCAATGCTTGCATTTACATGCAGAAATTCCAGCTGATCTGAATTAATTTCAGTGCAGACTTATTTGTGTGCACCTGAAAAATCTACCCAAAAGATACATGCAATCCAAATAAATGTTATGCGCTGTTCTATTTAAGATAAGTCAGTTTATCCCATTCCAGTATTAGGAAATTATATTTAGGAAAACTAAAACACACACAAAAAAAATAAACACAACTTGTAACTTCCCTAGACTGCAGAAGAAAGAATCTACAAAGGGCACAAATAAGCCTCAAAGCATTCAGCATCTCACCTGTGCATATAAATACATAAAAATGCAACAGTTACACAAAATATAATACATTACATGTTACCCTGTGTTTTCATTTAACATTAATTAATCCCCTTAAAAAAAACAAACAGATAGAATTGCTATCAATTATTAATCTTAAAGAGTATTCTATAGTGTAAATTATTCAGTAACTACAGTGAACTCATTATGCAAGTTATATACATCTTGCACTTTATTAATCCATAACTACATAACATATTTTACCTACACAGGTTAAACAATGATAAATCTAAATGTATTTTATAGGGTTAAATCTAACAACTGGCATGAAAGATTATTACGAAACCAATATGTGATGTAGTTATTGTCAGAATGTGGGCTGCTAGGCCCACACTCTGATTTGCCTCTATGGTAACAGGGACGGGACAGGCAGACTGGCATC
>JBBPDC010000007.1:8159072-8169306 GCA_037974485.1 Hemigrammopetersius urotaenia | reverse complement strand
TGAACTATGAGGGCAAAAAAATAAAATAAAATAATCGTTCATTAATCGTAATCGAGTTAAAATGTTCAATTAATCGAGCTTTTGATTTTAGGCCAAATCGCCCAGCCCTACAGTGGAATCTTGGTGCAAGTTTTAGTCCATATCCCACCACCTTGAGACAGCTGTAACCATCACCACTCCAATTTGTCTAATTAGCTGTCATGCTAGTTAGCTTAGCCTTGTTGACTGATATGAAATTACCACACTATTCTGCACTCACACAAATATTTAAATACATATATACTCCCCGGATCTGGAACTTACTACCACCTGACCTCAGAAACACCAATTCACTATTACATTTTAAATCCACACTCAACACCTATCTGTTCAAGCGTGCTTTCTCTCTCTGATTCTTTTTTTTTCTTGTTTGTAATTTTTTTTTTTTTTTACTGTTTGTTGCACTTGTTTTATTGTACGGTGTCCTTGTGGCCAGAAAGGCACCTTTAAATAAAATGTATTATTATTATTATTATTATTATTTTCATACTCATATAGAGTCAAGCAAGGCTTTTTTAAACAAATGTGAATTGATGCATTAGCTACATTTTGATTACTATTGACTATTAACACTAGCTGTGCAGACAGGAAATAATAGAGTTGTTTTACCATTCACACACTTGCACAAAAGTCTACAATTACAGAGAATTCTTGTTGAGAATCAAACATAGCTTATTTTCAGGCATTTTTCTGAATGAACATAGGTGGAGGCGAGGGAAATCCTAGTGGTGTTCTATAAAATTCTAGAAGCTTTGCTTGACAGTGACAATGACAGTCAGCAATCGTTCTAAAAAATGTAATCAACACTTATCACCTGTAGCTGTTGGTTATAGTGCTTGGTGACTCTTCTGATGGTGTAAATTGTCATTGATTTTAGCTGCAAGGTTCACCAAAGGCAGAGGAAAACTTGAGTGCCAGTTAAACCAATGTTGAGCAGCCACTGAAAATCGCAAAACTAGACCAATATCAGGTGGCCAGTTTTCTGTTCTTTCTATGGTGGTGTAGGCTTTTTTAATGAAAGAGAATTAAAGCAATTAAATAAACTATTATTCATACTGAAAGGGAAATGTAATGATTAGAAGCCTGCATCATTTTCAGTTATTAATAAACAAATGTGATGGTAAATAACATGGAAACATTGGATTTGGGGCATTAAATAGTGGATGTGGTTGTTTCTTCCCTTGACCAGTATATGGCAATCCTGACTGTCCTGAATCTGAAATCTGAAATCAAAACAGGGTGGTCCGAAGGCATCACTGAAAATGTATGTCACCTACTGTCCTCGCATTTCTTAAATTTGTTAATCTGAGCACAGTCGTATCTAGAAGATGCTTCTGCTGTCTATTTGCTTGCTGTAGTATCTGACTGGACTTTTTGTGGGCTCCAGCACTCCTGGTCTCAGCAACAGATTGCAAAGCTATGAGTCATGTGTTGATGCAGTCTTTGAAAGAGATGCTGGCCATCTGCTGCTGTTCTTTGAACCCGAAGGCTTACAGTACCCTCTGTGATGAGTGATGTACTGCTGCAATGTTTATTTTAGCAGAACTGTTACCTTACTCTACTGTGCATCAGGATTATGACTGATAATACTCATGTTAAAACCATTTATGAAGTTTTCAGAACATGAATCGTAGAGCTGAAAACATATCAGTTGTTTACAAATAATAGGTTGTATATTCTTTCTTTCTTTCTGCAGTGTGTGAGGATGGTACTTTGCTAGGACACCAGCTGCTTTTTTTTTTAAATTGGCTAATGGCCTAGAACGCAGCTGAAGCTGGTAGGCCACTACACTGGGTGTAGAATGTTGTAATTGATTATAATAAGTTGTGATAATATTTAGTAAAGTATGTGCACATATTTTGGTAAAAAGCCTATTTTCCAACAAAAAAGCAAAAAGCTTCTTCAATTATTTTATTGCCTAAATTCTGTTCCATTAATACATCACTATATTCTTCCTGTCTTTAAAAAAAATTGCGTTCCAAAATAATCAAATGAAATTAAATTGGCTAGATATTGTGTGATGCACTGGGCCATTTCTTGCAGAATCATTTTTGACCAACAGAGGGGGATACTTGCCTAGGTTTGGGGTTTGGTGGCTTTTTACTTATGCTGGAAATGTCTTTGGGACCTTTATTTAATAGACAGCTGTTTGGAATTTTGTAACGTGAACTTGAATTCAACCACTCAGAAATTGTTTTTTTGCACTATGGCAGGGGGGTTTCCTAAGGGGGGTGTCCTAAGGCCTTTATTAATTACATGGAAAACAATGAAGACTGAGTTTTGTTCTTGAGTTACGGAAGTGAGAGGTGGTAGCCTGATTCTCCGGCAGCGTTTCTTTACTGAAAATGAACTGACTTGCCGGATTTCTGTTACATTACTTATTTACTGTGCTGTTTTGGAGAAAAAAAAAAGTATTAGCTGTTACGTGTAATCACTGTTAAAATCTCTACTGCCTTAAAAAAACAGCAGAATAAAATACTGTCTCCAACAATGACACATCTGTAATATATTTGAAAAAACAGAATCATCTACTGATGCTCTGCTGTCTACTGTCTCACCAAATAACTTTGACAATATTTCAGATCATTTTGGATTCTGATTACTGCAGTTCTCTGATTGCATTGTCTACAAATATTCTGTCTGTACAAGCTTGGTGTGACTGAGTAAGCTTAATGTGCAAGATTTGCATATGTTAAATGTGACGGAAGCTGCTTGGGGCTTTATATTTCTCTTCCTGTCCCTCTCTCTCTGGGTTCTTCCTTGTTCCTTATTAGTGGTGCTCTGTCCCATAGATGAAGTGACTCGTATGGGTCAGAGGTGTCAGCTGAAGGAGCGTTCAGTCTTATTGGTCAGTAACGAGGTAATTAGTGGGCTCTGGAGTGGAGGACAAAAATTCTCTTGGAACCACTCCTTCCTCCCGCCTCGCTCCTGGTGAAGTGCGAAATCTGGCACGCCCTACATAGCACCAGGGAAGCCTAATTACAGAGAGCGATGGCAGATTCTGGCCTCTCTTCCTCTCTCCTCATATGGGGACCTGCTGCTAAAACACATTCTCTGCTTTAATTAGTACCAGGCAAAATAAGCCCCGCATTCTAACAGTGAGCCCCTTTCAGCTCAGGTGCTGTGGTGATGCTGAACCAGTAGGTGATGCTGCCTCACTTTCAGAGCAGTTTTGGCCTTCCAGTAACGCTGATAGGCCTCATTGCAAACAACAAACAGGCTCATTAAATTTTTAGGCTGTAATGTTTTATTGACCCATAATTTAATACTAACTTTTTTAGGAAATATTTTTTTTGTATTTCCCATTACAAGGCTTTGGAATGTTAGTTGAACCAGAAGGTAATAAACAAAGTTGTAGGTGCATAAAAATCCTCACGTTTAGACTTGCTCTGGGCATATGAATCATATTTATCCGCAAGAGTTAGGGTGAAACATGGTTGAAAACCAAAATTGACTCAGTGTACATCACCTAGCTGCTCTTAAAGTTGACCATTTTTTGGCTGCTTACCCTCAGTGTTTGGCTTCAGCCATTTCGTATTAAAGTGTTAATTCATTGTGGAGATGTTAAAATTACTGGAATGGTTAAGGCCCAGCCAGGAACTGCCAAAGGAGCTCTCAGACTTGAGGCTAACTGTAACTTCACTAAGAAAGTGTGTCAGTTCTGTATGTTTTAGTGCCTCTGATGATGGAACTGTTGCAGTAATTCATGATGAAGGCTTTAATGGGCCATAAAATGGATTTGGACAAGAGTACCAAGTCTATGTGGACTGTGCCTAACGTTTTCAGTACTGATGAGAAGCGCGGGACTGAGTGGAGTTAAATGTATAGGCATCGCGAACCAGTCATTTTTAAATGACAAAGGCTAGCCTCAAAATGACTGTTGACAGCTAAAAAAGGAACTAAACTTTGTTTTGAGAAAGGGATGAGGATGTAATGTGGAGAACCGATGGTTGAAAAAGTTTCCAGAAATAAAGTAGACTCCTCTTGATACTGAATATTAATAATCAATTAATAATTGTTGTTTATCAGCTAACACAACCACTGCGTTTGTCTCTGATCAGAACAAAAATGTAGAGTTTAGTTGTGTGTATTTTTTTCCCAGGACATGCAACAGAACTGTCCTTATCGAATGAAATGCTGAATGTACTGCATAGTCACCAGAGCAGCTCGACAGCATTCTGATGCAAATATTATGTAAAATATTTGAACAAATTACAATTTCAGAAGGCGGAGGAGACAAAACCGATGTTCCACTGTCCAGCTTTTTTTTTCTTTTCTTTTTTTTTTTTACAACATAGGGTTCAGGGGTGTAAAAATGGTTTGAAGGTACAGATTCAACTACATTGATTTGTTGTAGGTGACTCAATTATAGTCCCATTCAGTTAAAGGTTCTGATGTTTTGATGTATGACTAAACACAATAAAATGAAAATATCAGTTTGTATTTTTTATATTCCAAGCCTTTTAAAATGCCTATTCATTATATTTATTTTTAGAAATTATCCTTATTTGTCAATTCCTTGAATTAATCAAGTGATGACACTCGTTGAGATATCATGATTTAATGAATTATTTACTAATTTGTAACCAGTGTGGTGACATGATTCCAATAATGAATTTCACATTACTGAAGGGCCACAGCAGAGGTCAATTTCCTCTGTTTAAGCTTACCATATTCATGCAGACCTTATGAATTACCTAGTGAGCTAAGAAACATTTGACTGTGTCATGCTTTGGTCCTTCAGGACTGCCAGCTGACACTCTGCACTGGACAAATATGGCTTAAGTGTTCTAAATGTTTTAGATACAGGCGGTAGAATCTAGCAATAAGTGCGGCACCAGACCTTTGCCACAAAAAAAAGAACCCTAACATAAATTTTGTTAAGATTGTTGTTGTGGGGACATTTCTGTCAGAATTTGAAATGTTCACTCACCCACAATCTAATCAAACACACTGACCAAAAACATTAAGATAGCGGTCAAATCACGGACATGTTTAAACAGCGCTAGCAAATAGGCATTTGCTAAATTGGCACTATTTGTGCCACTTGCTGTGAAAATAACTTCATCAGGTATTTTTTTTTCCATTACCTTTTAATTATTTAGTTGTTCCATTCAAAAGTACACAAAAAGCAAAATAAATGGACATGTACAATACAATAAATTAAGGAATAAAAAATATTGCCTGGTGTTTAAAGTAAAATATATCATGAGTTTCTACTTAAAGAATATTTGAAATCGTATTATGCTTTAAAGCCAAAATTTGCAACCCTGTAGTGAAAAGCCATGGCTTGGCTTGATTTGATATCTTAATATGGGATGTCGTATCTAAATCCAGCTCCACTGGACCAAGATTCTCTCATGCTCTTAAGGGCAGTGATGTCTTGCTTTATCCAAACTGTATCTTCAGGTTTCAGGAACAATGAGTCTTTTTTGGCCTCTGTGCATCGGGGGCTCATTTAGGGCACCTGGAATGCATCCCCTGAAATCTCAACGGAAATAATAAATTTGAGGAGCAGTTACTGGTGCTCCCAGAGTTGCACCTGGTGGAGCTAATTACTCCTACCCAGAGCCCCCCCTGCCCTTCAGAGTCTGGTTCCTCCAGCTCCACTTCACTCAGGCAGGGGTGAGGGGTCTAGAAGCAAGCTCAGCACAGCCCTAGTTCTCAGTAAGCATCAGCTAATGAGAGGAAGTCCTCGAATCACCTCCTCTGGTCGAAGTGGGCGGTTTCCACTGATTTAGGTCGTGATAGTGCTGCTTTATGAAATGCACATTCTCTGCATCACTAAGAAAACTACATACTATATTCAGTTTAATCAGAATGATTTGCAGCTGGATACTACTGATTACATGTCTTATGTCTAAGTAAAACTATATATATACATATATTTATGTATTATTAAGTTAAATTGGACAGTATGATTGTTTTTTGCCATAACCAGCAAACAGTGTACTTGTGCCAATGTGATGTAGATAAAGGTTTGGATTATTGCTACAAAGAATTATTACAGTAAATTCACTGTAGATGTGAGTTTTACATTCTCTGAGCATTACATTTTTTTCAAAAAGTGCATTTGTGATAGACTGAGACTCAACTTGTAGTGATTTAATTAATACCAGGAGAGTTCATGAGCAATTTATTGATTTACAGTTCTTACTAGGCCAAAGAATCTTTGGTTATGTATTTCTAAACATATTAGAACAGTGTTAATTGTTCTTTAAACCAACACTAAAGGTTATTTGGGCGGTCAAGTCTGCAAGAGGTCTATCTCTTGATGGTTAGGACTTGATGATTGTCTTATGCCTGTGTACTTCCTACAGGTGGAGCTGTTGCTGGTTGTTTCCTGAAAAACATGTTAAAGAGGATATGCCAGACTTTAGTCTTTTATTACAACACCATATTTCAATGTAACCATCTGCAACTACTATTTCAGTTTGTAGAAGAACTTTTTTTGTACCTCAAAATTCTGTGATTAATGCACAGCATGATTAAACACCAAAAGACCACAGCAAGACCCTCCTCAGCTTCATGTTGGTGTCGCACTGTTATGCCATTGTTTGGACTTGGAATCTGAATTTAATGAATGTTTACAAAATACATTGAGAATTTCAGTTTGACCCCAACAAGAGCACATAATACCAAATCTAGGCTGTAAGCATTGCCAGTGGCATGTTGGTCTGACTGGGAAGGCCGTCTAATTAATGAAATGGAAACTGTAAGGCCATAATAAAGAGCCAAAATAGTCAGCCTGACTATATTTAAGACAAGGCCCTCACCTGGCCCAGTGAAAACATCACACAAAGCTTAGCTGTTTATACTATGATGTCCAGCATTCTCTTTATTATATTGCTAGAATTCCAAAGTGTAAAATACCAGTATGAAAGCAAAAATTGCTTACAACCAAACAAGACCAGTCTGGGCTGGTTGCTCTTTCATTCCCTCCTTGGTGTTTTTGATATTCTACTTGCTAGAAATACCAGCATAGCTGGTTACCAGCAAAACCAACAAATGTATTGTTTTGGATGGTGTTTTCTGCATCTGTCATTGTCAGCCATGCCCTCTTTCCTATCAAGGCAAGTCTGTTGAGATTAAAGAGATTCAAGCTATATTTAAATTTACTCTGCATGGGTTGAGATGAGTAGTTTTGTCTATGCAGTTTGTAAAAATACATTATACTTATAGCACCAGTGCAAAAGGAGCATGCTGAGTTTGGGTTCAAACAGCTCTTTACAGAGCAAAGTGTGTGTGAGCGAGAGAGAGAGGGGGGGAAGAGAGAGAATAAAGAAATAAAGAGGAAGAGACCACCATAGTAGACCACCTGTCTGTGCATTGGACCACCTCTCTCCTGTGCTGGGTCTGGCTACAGGCCCCTGATTGGCGACTGGCCTTGGGGAGTGCTGCAGGGCCTCTGGACGCTAGTCTGTGATTTACGCAGTGTGTGGGGGGATTGATCCACAGCTAATTGCGTTGCTGTTCAGCAAAAGTATGTGTGCGTGTGTATGTCTGTACATGAGCTTTATTGTGTAGCTCAAATTGTTTCTGCTTGTTAGAAGGCAAAAGAGCCAGGGATTTCCCCTGTGTCTGGGGTCTCTCATGCACCCACACACACACGTACCACCCTCTGTTCTTAGGCAGAAGAATAATGCTGATCTGTGTGTGTGTGTGGTACTGGAGAGTGTTGGATCTCTCTAATGAAACACTTTGGTAGGAGTGTATACTGATTTGAAAGCACTTAATGTTGGAGTGACAACACAATGCTTCCTGCTGAGGCTGTAAATTTGAAGCACTCATGATGATTTGATTCAGTTTCTTTAGGAATCATTACATAATCTCAGATTTCACCTTAATTCAATGTATTTATTTGGATAAAGTTTGGATTTATTTTTAAGAACTATGATTTTTAAATTAACTAATCTGTTGAATATAAACAATAAATAAAAAATTACAAAATAGTGGAAATTTAATTTTGGCCATAACAGCAAGTGAATAATACGGGTGGATAATATGTCAATAATCTTGTACCATAATACTAGGAAATCTTCTTAATTTACAGTCTTTCTCTTTTCTTGAGGTTTGAGGTTGGAGGAGACAAAGTACAAGCAGTTTCACATAAAATGCTGCAAATCTCAGCATTAAATCAGGACTAATTCTGCTCTTTTCAATGAAATATGCTGTCGGTCAGTGTTTGTTTACTACTGACAATCACGATAGGCTCAAAACGGCTAGCGTGATGTAAATTATGATGATGATAAATGTCATATTACCCTGTCTTATAATGAATATTATTATAATCAATTCGAACATTCCAGTGTTTCAGAATTAAGCTCTACTTTCAGACTGCATGCATCATGGAATCTCATTTTGCATTTTTACAGCTGTGCTACCTGGGCCACACAACACCTCTGGTGGTATGAGTGACTGTCCTGCCTGCAGGCGCTCTGTAAAGAGCACTTTTTGGCAGCGGTTGCCAGGGTGATTACCAGGTGGTGGCGTCTGCATGCCTGCTTAATTATGAGGTGCCGGAGAGTGTGTGATGCCACGCTAGCCGGAATTGCACTGCAGATTCACACACTCTCCCTTGCACACACACATACACACAAACTCACTCTTGCTCTCTCTAGGGGTGTTGTGTGGTTTCTGGAGAACTGAGACAAATATGGTTTAGTTTAAACAGAGCAGAAAGAAATGTGTTTATCCACAGCAGCAGCATAAAGAGAGGCATTGAGATGCATCGTGGTGTGTGTGTGTCTAGGTGGAGGCAAAGCCTCATTAGATGAAGTCCCTTTTGTGCAGCCTTTGTGCTAATGGTGTTATAGAATGCCCGGAGAGGTGGGCATCTGAAAGCGATTACCCTGGCAGGGCAGCGAGAATGTGGGCAAAGCTGAACAGAAAGAGGATGTGAGGCATTGGGACTTGAGCAGTAGCGTCACTCGAGGCTCCTGTAATAAAATACCCTTCCAAAAAGACTGTGGTTCCCGTGGGGCCTTACAGCATTTAGGTTTTAGATTAAGCAAGTGTTTCTTAATTAGTAAGTACCTCAATATTATTTTATACCTGAAGTCAATCCTTGTCAACAGGACAGTGGGTCGGACAGTTTTGACTTTGGTAAGAAGTTACTGACCAACTGAAAAGTCCTGATTTGCCTGATGTTCTCCAGACCGTTCTGTGAATGTTTCCTTTTTGTAAACACTAGGGGGCAGTAGACACACACAGGCTGGTACATCCCGCTCCATCCAGGGCCATCACATTTCATTTAAAAGCCCCAGTCTTCCCACAACTCTGCTCTTGAGTCAGTGCCGCTGTGTGTGAGATGTGAGGAGGTGGGACTGATTCCAGGATAGCAATCGTAGGTATCTCTCACTCACACCAAATCCGTGGGGTTGGATATCTGAACGGGAACAGCAGTTGCTCATGAAGAACAGCATTAGATTGTAGCAGACCAGATGTCTGGAACAAACTGCAGAAAGCAGAACGAGTGTGTGTAATGTGGTCTAACATAGACCCAAATGAGTAACTGTTTTTTTCGCAATTAAGGAAAAATGAAACCAAAACGCTTGGAAAGACCAACCATGTAACACCACTTTCCACATATTTAGTTAGGACCTCTGACTAATTCTGCTGTTAATTTACATTTAATGACAAGAACTTTATTAATGGAGGTAATTGCCATCTGGGAGTGATTCGGGTTGGTGTGTGGCGGGAATTCGCTTTAGTTTTAGAGAACCGCTGGGTGAGACAGTGTAATGAGTAATAGATTAGCTTTACATTCACTTTGGGGATCGTACACACTTAACTTTAATCGTTGCCTCAAATTGCCATCAAACATAATTTCCATTTGACTTGACACATATACAAAGCATTTTAAATGCTTTGCAACACATTTGATTATTTTAGTTAATGTCAGTTTCTAGTATATCATGCAGGGCATGTTGTATTATTCCCAGTACATACATCTGTGATGTTATATAGTCTACATTTGGGTCACAGTGTCATTTATATGCTATATGTTGTACAGCAAACTAATTCAGCAGGACAAGACCAAGACTATCATACAAATAATATGTTATCTAGCTTGCTACACAGCTAATCAGGCTAACTATTTGGGCAGTTGGGTGGGCTGGGCAGTTGGGTGGCCTAGTGGTTAAGGCATCCACCCTGCGACCAGAAAGTCCGGGTTCGATCCCCAAGACCGCTA
>JBBPDC010000007.1:8136033-8158829 GCA_037974485.1 Hemigrammopetersius urotaenia | reverse complement strand
TATGCTCATTATTATTTTTAATAAAGAATGAATGCACTTAAAGTGAAAATGCCTAACTTGCCTTTTCTGTTTATTGTTATATAAACTCCCATACTGAAGTGCATGGTACTGTTTTAGATTGTCCTGAATGGCCCCAGTCACTTTATGGCTCTATTAGTGACTGCACCCCAGCACTGGAGACTACACATGCGCCTCAGACTGCAAAGGCTACGCAGACTTGTGTTATGTTCTGTGTGTAGAGTGGTTTCTGCCAGCCTCTGATGTGAAAGGGATCTCGAATGCTATAGAACTGCCAGCTTATGTAATGAAGAGGAATCGCTTCTGTCCCTGCTTGATGTGGTTTCAAACTGTAATCTGTGAATTCCCCACTACATTTTATAATGCCTGTGTAAACCTTTTTTTTATGACGTACATTTATTAACACATTTACAGTGTTACAAAACTGCTTGAACTGTGCCATTCAACATGTGTAAGACCACTTTGAATTGTGATTGATTTGTAATGTATTGAATGCAGTCATTTATAGTGGTTTGATGTGAACATTGTGGAGAAATATATCAACTCAGGTTTATTAATAATGGTGGTAGTCCAAAAGGACAATTGATCTTACGTGTCTTTTTTATATATTGAAAAATTCTGGTAAATCAGGAGGGGAAAAAGTTTTCTTTTGAACAATTTAGCTTTTCTGCGCCCTACATACTGTATATTTCTTCACCATAAATACATATTATAAGATTTGTTTTAGGCCAAATGTTCTCAAAACTATCAGAAAACAATATATCTCAGTAACTTAACTTAAACACTTTGGATGTCTGGTTCCCTGGTTCTATAGAACAGAACATTTTATGTTAAAACACTCTGAATGGCTGTGTTTACATCTGAGTCAGAGGTGTTGCTTTGTCCCTCTATAATTACTGGGAAGAAAGTCAACGTAAAAATACGTTTGTTGTTGGGCTAAACTACATGACAAACGTTATGACACTGCAGATTTAATGCAGATACTAAATTTTTCCTTTGAACAAGACGTGTGACTAATAACAGCACAGAAAATCCATCCTTCCCACCACCACCAGACTCTGTAACTCCTCCCTTTGCCACACATGCACACCATAATCTGTGCAATAACCTGATACTTCTTTATGTAATTTCATGTTTGAGATATACTCATTATAATTATGTGCAATATCTTATTTTGTGTCTTAACCATGTGCAATATCATGTGGTTTTCTTATTGGATGCTAAATTATTTCATTATGTGCAATATCTTATTATTTTCTGTAGTCTTACCATGTCAAATCACTACTTATGTCAATATTACTTATATACTGTTGAACTCTATTAAGTGCAATAACATAGTCCTAATCATTTGTGTTATTCACTTAACTGTAAGTTACTTATTTATAATATTTATACCCAGCCTTGTGTATATAGCATAGTGTATTTCATATTGGATTCTTTATTTAGACTATATTTTATATTGTTCTGGTCTCTGTATGTCTGTCGTACCAGTTTCCCCCAGTATCAGTAAATCTTCTGATTAATCCCAATACTGAGGATGGACATATGCATAGCAGCAGAGGTTGGTCTTTGCCCAACTGACTTCTGTGTGCCCCAATACAAGCAGCAGTCTAGAAATCTAGAAACCATTACAGTTGGTAATATCATAGAATTCCCTCTTAATTGAGATTTATTCAGAATTTGTTTCATCCTTCTCTCTTTCTGTCTGTCTAGGTTTATGACTGATGCAGCAAGGAGAGAGCATGAGTCTCTTAAGAAAAAGGTCCAACCAAAGCTGTCCCTGTCTCTGACAGGCAGTCTATCCCGAAACAGCGTGTCCACACCACCCCGACACAATAGTGGCAACCTCACTCCACCTGTGACCCCACCCATCACACCCTCTTCTTCATTCAGGAGCAGTACTCCTACAGGTACAGACCTCACATTCAGATTGACAATTGCAACAATACACTCCTGCCCTGTTGCTCATCCTTCTTTTTATTTTTGTTCCTCCTACTTTGACAAAGTTAAGTCTCCTGCTCCATAAGAGCCAACAATTCAATTTTCAGCCCATTCTCTGTTGAACTAACTGAAATGTATGCATTTACTCCTTGTGTACTGCTGAAACCATGGCTTTGTTTTCCCATGGCCCTTACTTGTGCGTCAGTTCTTCTCTTTCCACCACAGTTAGAAGTTTTCAGGGCATTTTATTTGTGTGGGTTTGGAGAGCAACCCAAATAGTCTGCTTGTTGCTGGCATCATACTATTACCACGCATTAACCCGTAACCCTTCACAGTACTCTCAAATTCTTTTCCATAAAAGTCTATCCTGAGGGATTGTGTGCTATAATGATGACAACACAATGGAGGTCTCCAAGAAATATCTTAATACTCATTCTTTTGCTGAGCTGGGGACCCATGGGAAATGTAGCTCTTTGGCTGTGTGCACCCCGCAGGTAGTGAGTATGATGAGGAAGAAGCGGACTACGAGGAGTCAGACAGTGACGAGTCCTGGACCACCGAAAGTGCCATTAGCTCTGAGTCCATCCTCAGTTCCATGTGCATGAATGGAGGTGACGAGAAACCCTTTGCCTGCCCCGTGCCTGGCTGCAAAAAGAGATACAAGGTAAAGAGCGACAGTAGACATGCTTCTTGCATGTAGGTTTGAGGCCTGTAAGTGATATTGGAAAAGGGCATGACTATCAGTGACTTAGAAAATAGAAACAGCCCAAAGTCATCTGTTTTTCAGAGCACATTCTGAAAACAGTAATCCTGCAGTCTCTGGGCCACAGCAGGGGATTTTTTGAAGCTATTGATAGAGTAGACTCAAGGCTGATGAAAGCCCTGAGAACAGACTCCTGTGAGGCATTTTTGAGTGGGAAAGCTTTTGCATGCGAGTAAATGTAAATACGGCCATGCAGTCCACTTAAAGGGCTGCAAGGTTTTATGGGTTTTTCCGCTGGCATCTGGTGCGCGCTGCCGCGATGAATTATGTACAGCTTGAGTGAACCGTATTCATTAGGAGGCACAGGAAGTGGCTGGTGACAGTCACAAGCGAGACTTTCCATGTTCAGATAGGCTGTTAGATGTGGATTTAATTTGGGCCGGTCTGCTTCCCTCACTACCTGGTCTTGCCTCCAGGTGAGTGACAAGTTAACATGCTTTACAAGGTCTTGGCCTCAGCGTGTACATTGAGAAATGTTGGTACATGCTAGGGTACATGCTAGAGTACCTTAGTGTAGCCATAATTTTTAGCTCGCACTATTATCTTTGAAGAGAAATATAACATGACATAACATAGTCTGTAAATGAACTTTACTACCGACGAAGGATTTGATCAAAGGTCTCTATTTCATTCCCTGCATACAGCTGCTTCAGAATACATCTGTAAATTGTAGTAGAGTGGCCTGCAAGTACAACATATTGTCTCTGTTGGAACAAAACCTTGTATTTCAGAAGAGGTAACTTCACAAGAGGACGCAAAACATTCTTAACTCTGAATGTAATGAAAGTTACTGCAGTCGTGAGTGTGCAATTTGTGAACATAAACATTACACCCCCTTAATTAGCCTAGTTAATTATCTATATCTAATTATCTATGTTAAATATATATTATATATATTAGGGCTATAACGGTACATGTATTCGTACCGAACCGTCACGGTACATGGGTCACAGTTCGGTACATGATGTCTTTCGAAGAATACACGGTACGACGTAGAAGACGTGATTGAAGTAATACGGAATCATAGAGGGGCCAAAAAGCGCAAGTAAATCATAAACCTGGGTCAGAGTGTGGAGCAGTAATGCCACCTACTGGCGTAACACTTCTGCTACCTTACACATGTGTGTGTTTACTGGTTAATACACTGCTGTTTATTTTAAAAAAACAAAAACAAACCAAGCCTCATTCTTTAGAACTTTTTGTTGCTTAACTTTGCTGTATCGTGAACGTTACCGAACCGTGACCCCAAAACCGAGTTACATACCAAACCGTGACATCTGTGTATATATATTAGAGGTGGGCATAGATTATTTTTTAATGTAGATTAATCTAATTGTAATCTTGGATTAATCTAGATTAATATGGCTCATTTGAATTCTTCTGAACGAGAGAGAGAGACGGCACACGCGAGAGAGACAGAGTAAGAGAGAGAGAGAGCAACAGAGAGAGCCAGACAGGTTTAAAACGAAGGAGAGTTAGCCAGATAGAGAAAGAGTGAGAGACAGACAGACAGAGAGAAAGAGAGTAAATCCGCGCTAAAATATCAAGGTGAAAGTCATCATAGCTTGCATAGTATAGACCCAGCTCCCAACCCAACTTTGTGAATAGATTAACAGCGATAATTTTTTTTTTATCGCGCGATAAGAGTCTCACATTAACGCAGCACGTTAATGCCGATAACATATATATATATATTAGTGGTGGGCCGTCATCGGCGTTAACGTGCTGCGTTAATGTGAGACTCTTATCGCGCGATAAAAAAAAAATATCGCTGTTAATCTATTATGATATATATATATATATATATACACACACACACACACTGATATGTTCCATTACATTGTCTTTAATAACCCTTACTTATTAAGTCCTTGTGCAGCCAGAGACCAATGTTAAGGTTGGGTTAACTGTAAAATATTGTGTGGACTGCTGGTGTAATGCACGTTTCAGATACGTCTGTGTGGAAATGTTCTAACTTGGTAAACTGTTATAATGACATTGACATTATCTGGAGTGTACTGTAATACTGAATTATGTTTTACAGAATGTGAATGGTATCAAGTATCATGCCAAGAATGGCCATCGCACCCAGATCCGTGTGCGTAAGCCCTTTAAGTGCCGCTGTGGGAAGAGCTACAAGAGCTCGCAGGGTCTCCGCCACCACACCATCAACTTCCACCCACCCGTCTCCGCTGACATCATCCGCAAGATGCAGCAGTAGAGCGGGTCTCTGTGCCAACAAATTCTTTCATACACACACACACACACACATTATTGCACATTTACACATCACCAGGAGCTCTTTAATAATTCTGACCTCTTATTCGAGGAAGTTCTCTGTGCTCTCATTCCTCCTCTCCATTTTACTCTTCCACAAGGAAGACTCTGTGCCCCCTCTTTCCACCCCTCCGTGAGGAATCCTTTACCCTTTCATTTAACTCTTCCGTGAGGAAGACTCCTATCAGCTCATCCTTTCATACCTCCTTTAGGAGGTCCTTTTTTCCCCTTTCATTCCATCTCTTCATGAAGAGGAAACTTTTTTTTTTAATCTCACTCTTTAATTCCACACCTCTCATAGGAGGCTCCTATGTTCTCATTACACTACACTTTGAATTGCATGCTTTTTTTTTTTTCTCCATTATTTGTATCCTATTATCTGTTTTCTGCCTATCTGAGATGATGTATCGTATTAGAGTTCACAGTTTTGTACTTTTGCACATTCAACTATCATTCTTTTTTTTTTGTCTTGTATTACTATTGACATAAGGTGCTTATTGTAAAATAATTGTGAAATGCTTGGAGAAGGCAGGGCTTAGCGTCACTGTTGCTGTCACACCAGAGGCCATGCATGATGTGTGTAGAAGCTTCAGGCTTCAGACTGAGTCGAGTCAAATCCAGGCCATCAGAAATCAAGCCTCACTATGAATGGTGCTTTTGGCTAAGATTGTCTGAAGTTGCGAGATGCTCGAAGAACAGCAAATAAAGCCTGAATGTTAATGTTTCAACTACCCAATACTTATGTGACATTTTTAGTTATAGATTGTAAATAAATATAAATATATATAGACTTTCATAATAGGATATAAAATCTATCCTTTATTCCCATGTTTTTGCATTACCATTTTAAAAAAAACTTATACCAAGCAAGGAAATTCATTTTGGGAATGTTCTGGCCCATTTTAGTTATCCTTGAACAGATCCTATTTCTGCACCTACTAACAATCTCAGGTGACAAATTGCCAGCATTTCAGAACCGTTATCCTGCCCACGTATTTCGGTGGTATTTTTCAAGTCAGCTGTTACACAGGTTCCAGGCCAGCTATGGCTGGTGTGTTCTAGAACCTCTGGAGCTTTCTAGAACTCCATAGCTGAATTCCATTGCCTGGTACAGTACCCAAAGCACTTTGTAGCGACTAGTTGCCAACGTAGTTAGATTTCCATTGCCAACATGTCTGGGGCTATAGAAACCCAGTGAGTAAATTTAAGGTCTAACATCACTCTGGGGGTTAAAGTACCTGTACATGTTTGTTTCTTCTTTCAAACCAAGGAAACAGATTTTATTTTCCCATTTTTATTACACCTCCAGAGTGTATGCTGGTTGCTATTATCAAAACAGGTTGCCTTGAATTATGGTAGACCATAGCATTCCAGTACAGAATACTTGCGTAGCATCACATACAGCCAAAGCATTGGTATGATGAATTGTTTCAGATAATGTGTTTATCCTCTGACTCTGGCTGATGTCTGGTGTCATTTGAGTGGCCTTTCAGATAGACTTATGCCCATATAGACAAGTGAGTTAATTGAGATCCCAGTAGTAATGCAAGCAACGTTAAAAACTTTTGCCCCGCTCAGTTCTATGCTTTTTCCTGCAATAATGTGTTTTTCTTTTGTAGGAGTCAATTGACTGAGGTAACTCAAGGACACCCAGCCCTAGAGCTGGATTTTTATTTTTCTGCCTATAGACTCTACGTTACTAAACATCTTATAGTAACAGTATAGTAACCTCGTCACTTTTTGCTTTATGAATACTATTAGATATGGCCTGATCCTAAATTAATACTGAACTCTGGGAAGCCTGACCCTTTCAAAGCCTATTTGAAAAAGACAGGCCCCAGAAAACAGCCAGATCAAGGACCTGCCAATCACCCCTCATCACATCACTGCATGGACATCAATGTTATTATGACAGTGTGTTATTTGTTTAGATGAACATTGTGACAGTATTATACTGCCAGTCTGGAGGGAAGTATTTGAAATGTTGTGCATAGTTTATGTATTATGTCTCTGTGTAAGTGCATTAAATTATATTTTCATATGTTTCTGGAAAAAGATGTTCCTACATGTAATGAAGCTGACATGAGGTTGTTTTAAAATTGGTAACTTTCAACACAGCTAGGAAAAAAATTGACAAAAAGCTGCTCTATAAATGTAAACCTGGTTCCAATTGAAATATTAAATGGCCTCTGATCTGTGTTTGGAGAATTGTGTGTTTGTTTCCAGAGGACAAAAAATGTGCATGTTTATCATATACAGTTGTGAAAAGAGGCAATTCATGGTTTGCTGTATCCTGTCATGGCGATCATCTATTGTCAACAGCACAATGAATGCAACATATTGTTCAAACAAAATATTTATTGGTGTAGAACAGATATAGAATACACACATACATACCAGAAAATAATGTATCTAGAGGAACATACATTTATTAAACCATGAAACACAAGTTGGTTAAGTGAGACAGATTAAGTCTGGCATGTAGCTATACTCAGTAATATACTATGACTAGATTTGCCATTAAAAGCAAATGTGATCTCATGCACTCCTGAGTAAGATTAAGTAGGGGTAGAAAACGCAGCAATGTTTAACATCATCAAGATAAATTCTGCGACAATATGCTACTCTTTGCAAATTGTGGATCTTATCAGATGTTACTTAAAACTGACCACCTACATGTTTTATTTTTTCATAATTTACTGCAGTGCAGCATAAGACGCTAAATAAGTTTTGTATGCAATTAAAGGTTTTAACTGTGGACTCAAAAAAAGTAATACCAGTACGTTGTCTGCTCCCCAACTCCCAGTAAAACAAATGTCTTTAAGTACTGTCATTTCTGGCATATTCCCCTCCCCTACAACAAATAGCTCAATTTATAAAACGTACCTCAGATTGCTTTAAGTCCTGAATAGAACCCTGGACCAAATCACTTGCATCAGCTGTGAACTTTGATCAACCTTTTTAGTCAAAAACCAGGCTTAATTTGTGTCAAGAAAACCAGACTGGGTCTTCACTTCAGTGCACAGTAACAGAGGATAGGCATGCAGCTAAATTAATAATTGGTTTTGTGTAACTTGCTGATTTTGAAACAAAAAAGAAACCTATCAAACAATTAAAGCCTGTGTTGTACTTCAATCATCTTAAAAGCTTATTCTAAAATAGATTATTTTATGATATAGAATCAGCTCATCACTTCATTGCGTATAAACTAGTAATTTGCCCTGACAGTACGGAACTGTGCTAGAACTGCACAGAAGAAAAAGAGGCAATACCTGACAATCCATAAAGACTGGTGACTGTTAGCGGTTCAACATGTCAAAACTCACTGGCTGTGATGAGCTTGTTGAAGTGACAGTGAGTGAATCACTCTCTCCAGAGAAGAAACTTATAACAAATAAATAGTAACCATAAAATCAATCAACCTGTTTCATCTAATCTCATTTAATTCAATGACTGTCTACTCCCCTCATTGCTTACGAGTAATGTAATCTTAGCAAAGAGATATTGAAGAGCTAGTTAAATGAAGTGGATGCTCACATCCGGCTAAGAGTTAACGGCAGCGGTTAAGAGAGGCAAGAAAATGTGTTTAAATGGAGCGGAGGTGAGTAATTTTTTACCCCTCACTTGCTGGGTCTAGTCAAAATTGAGCACGTTGCCATCAAAATGGGTGAGCACATGTTTCTCAAAAAGTTGCTGATCACAGTCGAGGGGGAACTGCTCACTACACATGGGGCACACCTTCCAGTGGCTCTCCACATGCTCCTCGAACTTTGACTGGTCATAATGCGGTGGGAAGATTACCTCGCACAGCGGACAGCGTTTCTGCAGTTCCTGACTGTAGTAACAAAAAAATAAAGTCAATTTGTGAGGGAAAAACACACTGGAAGAAGACATGAGGACATGAAAAGGGAACTGGATAAAAACAATAGGAAAAAACAAGCGTAAAAGGTGTTTGTGTGTGATTTGCATTTCAAGCATGAGGTGAGTGAAGCTGTAAAACAGCATCTGTTAGGCGATGTGGGTGGCCTGTACGATTACCAACAAATCTCCTGCAGAGCTCAGAAACATGACAGATAACAGCACTCTTACAGTAACGTAAGAGATTTGCTGAGCGAATGGGTGTGTGTTGTACCTGGAGTCGAAGCAGAATGGCATTTGTCCATCATTGAGAAAGTGAGTGGGTGTGTCGCTAACTGTGGGCTGGTCATTGGCTTGCTGTAGAAAGAGTATGAGGAAATTTCATTAACACTATAGCCCTGTCATAGCCCACGAACACATTCGCCACACACATCCCTAAATTTACAGTATCAGATTCTAGGTTTCAGAATTCTAGCAACTTTCCTGCTGGTATATTTAACTTTATTTTGACTGGACAAGTAGAACGTATAATGTAGTTATTACAGTGAAATGTTTATAGCTTAACATATTCATGTAACATATTCCTTTATTATTTGGAGTGCTTTGGTGGCTGATTTCCTGCACCAATAAATAAGGAACTGTAATTATTATCTGCCAATAATATAATAAGTGAGATTTATAATTGCACCCCATATTTTAGCTCATGCATGCATCGATAAATGTAAAACTTGGAGTCACAAGTGCTGGGCTTTTCAATCTATTTCAGCTTACTGACATGAGGCACAGTGAATAACACCCACACGTGGGAGATCCAGTTTGATTCTGCTAATAAGAATACTAATAGGAATACTTGGGCAGGACTGGTAACATAACATTCACCTACCATTGTACCATGCTGTAGACGTCTGTTAATAAATGTAAAATATTTTAAATATGTTATGTTGGATTTAGCATGTTGCAGTTACATAAAAAATAAAAAATCTGCCATTCACCTGTGTTTCCTTCAGAAAAAATATTCTACTAGTTGTCTTACTAAATGTAGAGTCACTATTACACAAAAGTTGGACATTTAATAACAGGAGGGTATTGTACGATCTTGCTTGGGATACATCTCAATGGGGATTAACTTACAGTGCTGGGCTGTTCCTCTGGCTCCTCCAGGCCATCGGGGCGGCTAAGGTTGCGTGCGGGCTGACTGCATACCACATTACTGTCCCAGGATGGAGGACCTGCAGGGGGCAGTCTGGGCATCTGCTCATCAGAAAACTCTCCATCTGCGCTGTCTGAATTGACGTAGATGATTATCAGAAAGTGATGCGGGGCATCTGGTTTACTTGATCTTATCTGGCATTTCTAGTTTTTCAACTGAGGAGATTCACCACTTAGCAAAATTTGTGAACAGAACACTGACCCCTAGTTTCAGATGAGTAAGGGTTCCCAAACATCAGATCAGTAGGGCGCTGAGCCACCAGGAGAGGAGAGGGGGCATCTTGCTGATAGGGAAGGGGGTACTGCAGAAAAACTGGCTGCACATCCAAACTATCTTCATCGTCCTTTTCCTCCCGGCTAGCACTTCTCTGCAATTCCTAATTCCAAAAACATTAATTACACATCCGCCAGAGAAGTCTCAAAGGTAACCCGAAGTCTGAAGAGAATACCAAAATATCCAGTCAAATGTTCATTCAGTTAAACAATACTACAGCCAGATGAAGAAAAGCTAAAGATAAGGCTGAGAACTTTTTACTGACAGCTGTTCAGGTTTCCTTCATTTTCCCTCTTCTCTTTAGCGCCAGACAATACATCACCCACCACAGTATTTTAGCTAGAGCAACGTGGATGTACTAGCCACCCTCACACACAAACAGTTTAATTAGCCTCTTAATTAAAAACTCCTCGGCCTGTTCAAAGGGATGCAAAGTTCTGTCTTTTATTGAAGTTTTCAGCAGGCGCCAATTTCATTTACAGTCGCAACCTCAAATTGGGTCATTTTGCTTGTTGAAGCGTCAGAGTCTGCGTTCTAGCTACCTCTCAGCAATTTTTTTTCCAGGCCGCTGTGCATCCTTCTCTGTGGTCCAGAGTAATTGAATGGAAAATAAGGCCTTGCTGGCTCTGTTGCCCCAATTAGAGAGATACGTTAAAACCAAACCAGGCCCTGGAAAGGGGGGACGGTGGGCAAAGCAAAGAGTTCTACGGCATTTTTAGACTCTATAAAGGAGAAAAATAAAGCCAGCACCCCTTCCAATTTCTGCTTTTCTTTGGATAAGACAGCAAGACTGTCCTTCAGTTCCTTCAGCTCCCGGCCCTTGGCTGCTACCTGGCTCTGTGGGAAGACAAGAATGGGAGTACACTTTTAGAAAAGAGTATCATTTGGATTTTTTTTTTTTTTAAATCACCAATGGATTTGTGCATTTTTCTGTCTCGAGACTGATCAGTCTTTTACATGAGACTAGTAGGTACATTAGTTTGCACCGCCTTGACTATTTATCTGTCCTTATTCTGTTGTCTCCTTCTCACATGTAAACAGCAGTAAAAGACTGTCTCCCATTCGGCATGCTCATAACCTGCACTGCCTCTACAGTTCTAATGCAGCGATGTCATTCAAAGACCTTGGAGTCAAAGCAGCCATAAAGAGTGAAGAGAAAAGCATAGTGGAGGCCAGAGGTCAAGGCTAACCTGCTCCAGCATTTTATTAACAAACCAACACAGAGGAAGGTATCTCTCTTGGTCAGCACAAAGGGCAGTCACTTTGTGCAAAAGAACGTAACTGGTCAAAAAATATATTTCCACGACTCAGGTGCTCTGGTAACATGCTCTGTGTTTTGCACAAACACACAGTAAAGGAAAGTGTTCCCAGAAGTACTGAAGCACGTTTGCCCGCATTCCAAAGAAATAATATATTCTCGCCAAGTCACACAAGTGTACTGAAGTAGCAAAGGGCCCTTGAATTCCTTGTTATGCTATGCTATTGCATAACACCATGAAGCTGCCTGATGCATGTAAATATTACATTGTGAAAAACTATACAAGTATAAATTGTAATAGGCCCAAATGACTTTGCAGAACTGGTCAATCTATATAAATATTTAAGCACATTTTTTAAGAAAAACTTTTCAGAAGAGCCCATGTTGAATAATGAATGACAAGACAAGAAAAGCTGGCAACTGAGTATAAAAAATGAGACATGTGAACAGTACGGGCACTGACCTTATAACGATCCTCTTCAGCAGCCAGCTGCAATTTCAAGGTCTCATTTATCTTCACCTGCTCCTTCCATTTCAGTTCTAGTTTTGCCAGTTCATCCATCAGCATACTATTACGCTCCTTCTCCTCCTAGAAACGAGTATGGAAGCTTAACACAGCACTACTGACTGTGGTGCTGAGAGTGGTGGCATGCTACTGAGACTGCATTACATACAATAAATCAATGGTGTTTTTGATTACATACAATAAATCAATGGTGTTTTTGATAACGGTGTCCATTATACACCGTTAAAGGTGATTGCATCTTGATTCACTAGGTCAAGGGGTCACATTAGGCTTAGTTTATGTCTCAAAGCTCTCCAAATATTTTGTGAAGTGGAATGAAACTTTTGCTAAAATATTGGGATGATATATAAAATGCAAATAATACCAATGTGGAGTGATTTGCACATAGTAGTAGTAAATCCTATATTTAATTGAATGTAACACCAAGACAGCATATGGAATGTTGAAACTGAGAAAAAGTATTGTTACTTGAAAAAACAGGTCAAAGGCATGTTTACCACTGTCGAATCACCTCTTTTTTTTTAAACAAAACTCTGTAAACATTTGGGAACTGAGGAGACCAGTTGCTGGAATTTTTTAAAGTGAAATAGGACTTCAGCTTCTTTGGGGTGGTTCATATCCTTTTGATGAATCATTTTATGATTCACCAAATGTTTTAGTAAGTGAAAAGTCTAAACTCTAAGCAAGACAGTTTACCACCCAGACTCGCCAACTACAGAGTCATGCTGATGTAATACATGCACAATGCGGTTTGGCACAGTCACGCAGAAATAAGCAAGGCCTTCACCGAAAAAAACCGTTGGTTGGGGGTGGGGTGAGACGTTCCTAAAGGTGTTTATTTTTTAGCATGACAGCTATGTTTCAGTTTCAACATATGATGTTTTTTCAGTTAAAACATAGGTTTACATGAGTTGCAAATTACCATAATCTATTTTATTTACATTTATTAACAACTTAATAGGAAACATGACTGTTCTTTCCATCAAGAAATGCACCAGCATACCTCAAAAATGTGAAGTCTAAATTTAAGTCTAAAAAAATAATTCCGTATGCTATTAATAATCAATTTACCTCTTTTTCAGCCTAAACACAGGAATAAAATAATATTTAGCTGGAAATTAAATTTGTTCAGACAATTTTTCTTCACCTGGTCATTACCAACTGGTTACATGGTTACTACTTCTGACCTAAAATACAATTTAATTAACAAAATGTTTCCTAAACTATAACACAAACTTAGAAAAGCCAATTAATACTGAAAATACAAACAAACATGGCTTACACTCAACATCTGTTTGCATTTCCTGTACTTTTCACTCTTGTCTGACATGTCCTTGCTAACGCTCTTCAGCTTGCCCTGGATAATAGCATCCAGCACGTTGTCTGATGAGCCTGGGCTTCCTGCCAATCACAAAGACAAAAAACTGTTGCAGATCTCTAGTCACTACTAGTAAAAGACCTAGAAGTAATACAGTTTTTAAATTGAGTTTTCTCACTTCCACTGACAGTTAGAGGATGTTCAGCTAGGTTAAAATATTGCTTACCTGGTACAGATGCCTCTGGGCTGGCACAGAGAGGAGCAGCTGCTGCCTCTGACCCAGGGCTTCTTTTAACCTGAAAACCAAAGGATTTTCAATTAACACTTAGCTATCCACTGTAAGTGTAACCTGAGGTGTTCTATACCTTATTGTGAGCATCTTTTGATGGCATTGGAGTATGATTAAATGCTCTGGATATTTACCGCCCTGTTTACTTAACTATAACTAACTTACACATACAAATTAATTCTGAAAAAGTCCTTATATTGTGGATGGGAGAAATTAAAGGTATGTTGCCTTACCCCTTGCTGCTCTGAGAGCTTCACCACCTGTTTCTGCAGTTTTTGGCACTCCTTGTATTTTTCCTTATAATGTTCTGCAGCCATTTGCAGTCTGAGCTTCAGGTCTTCCACCTCCCTCTGCAGGTCAGCCATAGCCAAACCCTCAGACTCCTTACACTGCTAAACATATTTTTTCATGACATTAGTACAAATTAAACCTGCCACCTCAGCTGGTTGTTAAGATGTAGAATGGGAATGTGACAGAATGAGGTTGCAACTGTGGTACTATTAACAGTGCATCACCTTGTTTTGTAAGGGTCCCAAAAGCTGATACTGGTATCTGATACATGGTTTTCATAATTATTAAAATAGGTGCTTTGAAATACTTACAGTCTCCTGCTTGGCAGAGTTCCTCATCTCCTCCAGCTGTTTTTCCAAGAGGTTGCACTCAGCCCGTACTTCAGCCTGGCCTTGCCTAAGAGAATCAGCCTCAAGCCGTGCCCGATATAGCTCAGCCATGCTCCGGTCCCGTGCGCTGGACGATTCACGCAACTCAGTGGACAACATGGCAGCCTGTTGCTGAGTGGCCTGCAATTGCTCCTCCTTCTGTCTCAGTTGCTCACGCAGAGCCTTGCTCTCTCCCTAAAAGTGTAAAAAACACATACAATGCACTTTAAAATATTCACATCCTTGTGCCACAAAATCAACTCGAGGCACCGGCTTCACAAGACCTCTGAACTTGCTGCGGTGCTGACACTCAATTGGATCGGAATCTTGGAAATTTGGAAGCCAAGTCAACACCATCAACTCTACATTTCTTAAACATCTCTGAATAATCTTAACAACTTGTGGTGAAGTAGGGCACATAATCCTATTGAAGTAGTACCATGAACAGGAGTGTACCATCTCTAGCAGAATCTTGCTCAGAGCACCACATTGCTTCCACTAGCTTGCCTTCATTCCGTAGAATATCTGATGCCATCTCTTTCCTGGCTAAGTGATGTGCACACACCTGACTATCCACATGAGCACATTGACTGGTCTGCAGCTACACTGCCCCATACACAGCTAGCTGTGATGAAGTGTCTGTTCTGACATCTTTCTATCACAGCCAGCAAAAACTTCAGCAATTTTTGCTACAGTAGTTCTTCTGTGGGATTGGACCAAACTTCACTCCCCACGTGCATCAGAGCACCCATTACCCTGCTGCCCATTCACCAGTCCCCCCCTTGGACCATTATTGGTAGGCTTAAACCACTGTATACTGGAAACATCCCACAAGTTTTGAAGATGCTTTGACCCAGTCATCTAGCCATCATATCACAATTTGGCCCTTTTTAAAGTTCAGATCCTTATGCTCGCCTGGTTCAATCAACTTTTCACTTCCAGCAAAAAACTAGTCCATGCCTTTATTACTTCCAGATTCGATTATTGTAACAGCCTCTTGTCAGGTTGCTCCAACAAAAAACTAAACAAGCTTCAACTCGTCCAGAATGCGGCAGCTAGAGTCCTCGGTAGAACCAGGAAATTCGACCATATTAGCCACAGTATCAGTGTAAGTTCAGGCTGAAAACATACTTGTTTAGTCAGGCTCTTTGTATTTGATTTTTCCTGTTAGATGGAAGGTGTAGAGGTGGGAGGCAGTGGACAGAACTCAAGTAAACCGAGACACTGGTGTTGTCGCCCCACCACTCCTCACGTTCACTCAGGTTTATGACGGTTTCTCAGGGTGCTCTCATACTCCTTATACCTCTCGGTTCTGCCCTTTCTAGCTAGGCTGCTTGGATGGAGATGCCAAATAATCCTTTGCAAATTTAAACAGAACTCTCTCCTCTGTTTTCTCCGAGGGGAACTGCTGCACATTTGCCGGACTGATCACCGTGGGAAACTGCCCTTGACTGGTCCCGGCTATATTCGGGCCCTTCTCCAAGCTGGGGCAACCGCTGCCTAAAGCTCAGGCTGAGATTATTCCTCCTGATCCTGATGTTTACGGACTATGGACTCTCAGTTCCAACAGTATTTGCCTCTCCTGACACTTAGTCAAACCAACTCTGTTAGCCATAGAATGCCTATTTGCCTATAACCTTGTTCACTAAGGCCCTCTCTTGTTATTTATTCACTGTTCTCATTCCTTTCTCTGGGTCGACCTGAGGAGGACGGCTTCCCTCTTTGAGCCTTGGTTCCTCCCGAGGTTTCTTCCTCCTGCTGAGGGAGTTTTTCCTCGCCTCTGGCTTACTCACTTTGTCACAACCTGGTTGTAAAAAGCACTATATAAAATTGAATGAATACATCCCAGGTACCGCTGGCAAGTAAACATTGTCACATCACCTGTTTTAATGTTGTGACTGCTTGGTGTAGTTCTACACAAACTGTACAACATCTTAACTCTCAACGTATATTACCGAGGGGGAGCTGTTGGCCAGTAGCTGACGGTGCTGTTTTTCTTTCTCTGCCAAGCAAGCTTTGGCCCGACTCAGCTCCTCCTTTAGTTGGGCAATGGTGTTCTCTTTATTCACATCCACAGATCTCAACATTTGGAGCTCAGCACTCAGCTTAGTGTTCTCCAGCTCCCGGTTCTTCAAATGAATCTGATTGACACAGACCAGACAAATGCACACATTCATATGCACAGATACGTTTTGTTCACACTGAGACTTAAAGATCCTACTGATCCTGCTGATATTTGAGCAAAAATACTCAATTATCACCAGGCTGCGTTTTCACTTTGCTGGGAAACATGCCGGCTAACTTCAATTATAAAAGCAACAAGAGAGAAACAGCAACACTAGGCTAACCTCCACCGCCAGGGGTAACAGCAATGGGGTGTGGGGCAGCCTGTGTTCCTGTAGTGGCACGCTTACTTCCTATGCCTACCACAAAAACGCAGGAGAGACAGGAGAGCTTCCTGAGCAAACAGAGCATGGCCTTTGTAACACAGGGCAGGTAAGAAGAGAGAGGGCAGGTGGAATGCACATAGCACAAACCAAACACAGCTTAATTAAGGTCTGTTGAAATGGGCCACTTTTTCCTGCAAACATTTGAAAATAATGTCAAATTAACAATCCACTAATCTTTGACACTGATTTGTCTGAGAACCTAATTTATCTTTACATATTAAAATATAGGAAAGTGGTTTTACCTTATAGAGCTCTTTCTCATCCTTCTCATTCTTCAGCTGACACTCCAGTGCCTCTTTTTCTATAGTAAGCTTCTTCACCCGATCTTTGAGGCTGCCCATAACATTTACAAATTTACTATGCATACTTATACCAGCAAATACAACTCAACAGTAATTATTAGTCATTTAAGTTGACATAAAAACAGCAAGGACACAGGTTGTAGTATTGAAGCTGAAAATGGCTATAAGTAAGGTATCACCATAGACAGTAACTGAAGGATCATTTAGTTTCTGTTCTGTTCATTTTTAGGTTTTTGTTAACATACCAATCCAGCTCAGTCTCCTTCTGCAGGCCTTTCTGAGTGACCCCAATCAGGTCCTCTTCCAGCTGCAGCACACGTGCTGCATTCTCCTCCATCGTCCTCTTCACTTCTTCTCGTTCCTCCTGCAGACTCTGTGAGGAGAGCTGCAACTCCTAAAACACACAGCGACACAAAAACCTAAAGCACACCATTCAGAAAAACAATTAAAAAAATAATCAAGAATCAGGAGAATCAAGAAACAAACCAGCATTTTAACTGAGGTTTACAGAGCTCAATATATAAATTTTAATTTCAATGAACAGTCTCCAGGTCCATACAAGTACACAATGTTGAACTGAAATGTGAAAACACAATGTTGAGCCGAATATGTTGGCTTAAACCAATACAACCCTGGGGAACGACCTATGGGATGTGGCAGGCAGATCTACCAAAATGTTACTTTTCCTGAATTCCCTTCAACAGTATGCTTTATGAGCAAAATAGTTTTGAATTATTCTAGCAGCACATAAAACAACATATAAAAGTGAAGTCATAAAATTAACAGCCGCAAACTGGTGGGCACACTCATCTTAACTCAGTTTTCCCCCGGTGCTCATACGCATATCCTTCTAAAAACTCTTCCACTCAGGAAAGCCACCCAAATGCAGTGATACTAATGGCATTCATGTCGCTCATGAATTATGCTTTTTATGATGTGGAGGAGACCATGCAGATTCTGTAAAGCTTCACACTAGGGGGTGCTGACAGACTGCACTAGATTTGCACTCAACACTTGGACATAAATTCTACAAGAGGAAACATGAACAATAATTGGTGTAAACGCACAAACGCACTTTTTAATCTGATGTGACAAAACATAATATAATGCAAAGTTGTTTCAAGCCCTTCCGCAAAGTGTTTAAATACCATGTCCATAATTCTAAGTAGAACATGAAGAAACTTGTGCAGTGTGATTCAACAACCAGAATGTAAAGATTAGTCATTTGAGTTGTTTTATTTTGCATCTTTGTGGAAGGAAAGCATGAGGAAACTGATTTATTACTTGCACTTCTCTTCTGAGCTGGGTACCATTCTCTCGCTCCTGCTCATATTCTTTTTGCAGTCTATCCCTCTCCTTCAGCAGCTCATCCCTCTCCTGCTGTAGGTGTTCCATACTCTTCAGAAGTTCCTCCTTCTCTAGACGCACCTCCTCCATCTTTTGCTTAGAAACACAATAAAGAAACATGATCACAAACAGGATAATTTTGCATATGACTAATTGTAAACATCAAACTGGAAACTAACAATTTCATCTAAGCAGAGGTAACATGGATTAAAGGGACACATTAGGAACACTTCACCTGCAGTCAAATTATGCTGCCTGAGACACATACAGAACTGCTAACCAGATGCCAGTTACTGTTTGCTTTTTGATAATATGGCCATGTATTCTAGATATCCAAAATAACTATTCACCTCCAGGTAGCTGGCCTTGGTGGTGACAACCAGGATGTCTGATCCACCTTCATCCTCCACAGTCAGCAGCTCTTCTTCAGTAGGGCTATTAGCACGGAACTGAAAAGGGGTACTGGCCCCACGGATCTCTCCTTTATGGGTAACATAGCAGAACTGGTAGAACTCTCCATCATCATTGGGCACGTAGTAACCTGCAAAAATATATATTAGAAAACACTATAGGTTATATATATGTAAAAGATAATCTTTCTCCTGAAGATACACTGCAATACAAGGTTTATCTGCCTAAACACAAATTGATCTAACTCCAATCCTTAAAAACTTGGGCAAAGTGTGTTGAAACTATGTAGTACTGGGACACCAGGATCATTGTTAAAGTAACAATAATTATACAAAGCATTTTAGTAGCATCCATTCAACACAGTGTTTTATAGTTTGAATGGGAAAAGCAATCTCATACAACCAAATATGCTACTTTCCAAGCATAGCAGTGCATCAGTGAACCTCCCTCATGCTTTATACAAAAATTCCAGTACATGACCTAAACCACTGCAGTAAAACTTGCCCATCAACACTCAGGCACTTTAATAGGGGGCCCCGTGTTTCATATTTTACTGCATCCGTCATTTGGATATTAAAACCTCTTAACATGCTTCTAAAGGAGCTCCAACCGCAGTGCTGAATTCCACTCCATAAGAAGCTACAGAAAAATATTCTAAAGAATGTCAAATTACCTTGAAAGACCACTGATCTGTTGACTGCAGTGCCCTCTGAATAGTTGTCTGGAAGAGGAGACCAAAGGAAGGTGTAGTAGTCACGAGCCGTGCTCCAGCCAACCTATGAAAGATTTATATACTAAGTGCATTGAACAAGCACACAGTAAAACAAATTGAAATGTGCTTATAAAGGTTTTAATCCTAACATGGAAGTTTGGGTATGACATTTGGTACCATCAGTTAAGTACATCTGTACTTCAGAGGAATACCTTATAACAGTTTTATCAACCCTTCCTCCCCACTACACAGTCAATAAAGGAGCAGGATTTGACAGCCTAATTCTATAAAGTGGTTTAAGTGTTTATGTACACTGCCACACACACATGCAAGCTAATTCAAAGACAATAAATGGAGTGTTCAGGTGGTCATGGTCTAACCCACTGCCTGACTTGCTTGTTTATATCGCTGTTAAGCTTTTCAGCACCAAAGCCAAGGGGAAACCCTCCAAAATGTGTGCACATGCATGAACTCTTGGAGAGTTACAGTAGGATGATTGAAACATAGCTCGTCCTGGCTGCCATGTGTGCTGCGCCAAACCCTAGAGAATATGTTCAGTTGAGGAAGCATGGCTACAACTCAGCCTTGACAGGAAGAGGAAAATAGGTGAAAATTTTACACATACTTCAAAATGGAAACCAAAATGTAATTATATGAATTTTATGTGTTGTTAACTGATGGCTGATGAGGGGGTGTACAGAAAATACATCCATAACTTCAGCCCTCTACCATAAAACTGTCAAACAAAATCAGGCTCACATTGGACTGGCTGCCTTTCCAAACATGTGCGCATGCACGCAAGCACACACACATGCTAAACAAGGCTCTCTCCTATCACGGTCTACAAACAAAACCAAAAGCAACTGTGGTGAGGTAACAAATCTGAGTACAGCAACAAAAAACATACAGTCAATGCTGAACAGTCATATTTAAATGTCTTCCAAAAGAACACAACTGTTACTGTAATCCCCTGACTGTGTGCAGGCAAGTAGCCTGAGGTGCTGGAGCTATAAAAAACAGGAAGTCATTAGAGGCAGTGTCATTACTGCACACTGGACACAGCTCACTCATTAGGCTTGCATGGAGAAAGAGAGGCGGAACAAGAACCCTGTGCTCCTCATTTAGGCCTTGCAGAAAGAACTAAAATGTCTGATCAACATGCATTTGTGAGGAGTATGCAACACCAAGCACAGGCTTTGGTTCAGATTGGAGCATTAGACAAGTTACTTATGCAGAATATGTAATTTTATGCAAATAAAACTTTTCTTTTTTAAATATATGCTTTTCTAAAACCGCACTGTATACACAGATTTGAAACATTAATTAAACATTAAACAGAGAAACCAGAATTGTTTTGAGTATTGTTTTTTCATTAAATTATTATACATTATTTCCTTGAATAAAAAAAACCTTTATAGAATTTATATTGTGTATTTAAATATATTTTGCTAAAAAGTGACAAGGAAAGTTATTTACACTATTACCAGCATATGTGGTTTACCCAACAAAAAATGGCTACAAGTGACAAGTTATTGGGTTTTGAGAGTGGTGCAAAATGTGATTGTATTAGGTAAGAATGACATTATCCTTTACTATTTCCATGAACATGTTTGCTAAGGGTGTGGTGTTAGAGATCATGCGGGTTGTATTATTTGGATAACTTGCTCTAGATGACATTAGTTAAAACTAAAAATAAAACAATGCAATCAATCACTCCAGGCCACGTTCGACCTCTCCAGACCCCTCCCTGAGAAGAGACAATGCCTCCCTTTTGTTGAGCTAGACAGCTGAAAGAAAGCTCATTATCATTTTTTTTCAATATCTTGCATTTCCATGGTTCACAGCAGTGATGACTAGTAAAAAAGGTTATTACAATTAGTAATTATTATTAATAGCCATCTACTTGTAAACAGTGATGTTCCATGTATAGAAATAAAAAGTGTCCTGCAAATCTTTGGGTTTCTTCTGATTAGGACAGAAAAATTAGCAACATGGGCAGAGCAATCAAATTTAATTTTGCATCATTAACAGAATATGCATTCAGCAACTTTTATGGATACTAAAAAAATTAATGTGGTTATAATGCGCATGCCTATATGGCATTACTTGTTTGCTGCTGTACCAATCACACAACAACACTAGGATGGTGTATCTGCTTGTATGTGCTTCCTCCGAGTCAAATAAAGCAAGTCACTGAATAACTTTAAACATGAAATCACTGAAGATTGCAGAAGGTTTGGAGGCTAATACTGATGCCTGTGCTGTCAAGTATTGCACTTGATTGGCAGGGAGGGCCATCCTATCCACACAGAGAAAGCAAAGTCAATTCTACTATCTTGAATGAATGTCTACGAATGGCTCTGGCATCACAAGGGACTGAACCTAGGATCTCCCGAAGAAATGGCATTGATAGTTGCAGAACTTCTACAATTATATGTGAAGCACACTGAAAAAATATTTGTGCATTCTGTGCCAGCTTGAGGAACATTTATGCATTACATAATTACTTAATGTGCACAAACACGTTCCTATTTTTCGTCAACACTGAACGTAATGAATCAGTTCACAAATTATGAACTGGCACGTGAGTGACATTCACTCTCGCGAGACTGAACGCAGCTCCCGTTTTACGTTTGATGATTACAGTCTCCCCTCTTATGATCCTATATCCTCACATGTGATTGGCCAGAAGGCTGCAATGCTGCCAATCAAAAAGTTCTCAAAGAAGGGGGGGGGGGGGGGAATCGGCTTTTAAGAGTGCAGGACACATCACTACTGATTACAGGCTAGCATAACTGGTGCTATGAGTTCGGACGTCTCTACAGAAGGCAGTTTGTTTAAACATTTTAGTTCATAGATGAAATCGGGTAGATTTAGATTTTTGTTTAATTTTAATTTAGATTTTAGATACATTTTAGTTCTGTTCTTTTCTAAGCACTTGACCTGAAATGCAACATTCAGACAATATCATTTAGACATGGTTTATTTACATTTTGTGTTAATACTGTCTGAATAAAATTTTCATATACAGTATACAGGCACCTCATTTTTTTCACTTTCAGTATAACATGATGAGTAGTAAGTAGTAAGATCTATTCTGAACCTTAGGGGGCAGTTGGTAGCCTAGTGGTTAGGGCATTCGCCCTGCGACCAGAAAGTCCGGGTTCGATTCCCAAGACCGCTA
>JBBPDC010000007.1:8102436-8124291 GCA_037974485.1 Hemigrammopetersius urotaenia | reverse complement strand
ACACACACACACACACACACACACACACACACACACACACACACACACACACACACACACACACACACAGAAGCAAGTAAACTTTAGAGTTAACAGTGACGATTCACATAACATTAAGAAGAAGTCAAAATGAAATACTCAAAACTCAAATCAGTTTAATAAACTTGAAACCCATTTAGTAATTGTACTGAAAATGTTTTTCTGGGTCCTCTTTCAGGCGTTATATGTTGTCTCTTGTTTTGAAAATTGCTAGAACAGCCCAGTCACATGTTTTCCTAAAAATGTGGTCAAGGTTAGAGTGTGGGAAGGTGGACGCCAGGTGAAAGCGAAGAAGGTTTGGGCCTGTTATTCGTAAAACACCCATTTATTTGTTAGTTATAAATATTTGTTAGATCTTATATAGAGTTTGTAGATCTTATAATGTATCATTATTTGTATTGTTTGTTTTATTTTGCATGTTTAATTTTTTTCATTGAGATTTCTGAAATTGTCTCTTTCCTTCTTCTCCCTGACAATAGCTTATTACATACTTTGTATAATGTATATGATAATCCTGGATAATAACTGTAATGACAGTTTAAAGTCACAATATCATATCACATCAGCATCTTGTGTTGCATGCATGTGCGCCAGAACCATTGCAGCAAAATCATTTGTCCCCCCCCCCACACACACACACTTTTTGTTTGCGGACAAAAGGCAAGACGTGTGCGGAAAACCACCATCCCCGACCACAGACAATTGCTGTGATCTAGAGCTAATCCATACCCTGTCGGGACAAAGAAAATGAGAATTCTATAAATCACAGTTATTATTAATTGCAATGTTTTTATTCATTATGTTTTATTAATTAAGCAAGTGAATATAAAATTTGTATAATTATATCTCTATATAATTAATTCTCAACTACCACTCCCCAAAAGGAGGAACTTTGTTATATCCCTTTATAACACCACGTTATGATTACATTATCATATTGTCACCAAACAAATATTTCCTGTTTCCTGACAGTACCCAATGAAATACATGTATGAATATGTACTGAAGGATCCTCTGATTCCCTTATAAACACTCTGGATGACTTGGCAGTGTGTTTTATTAATTTACTGCATTAATAAAGAGATTTTACTAAATCTCTACTAAATTACTAAATTTACTAAAACCTCTTTACTAAGAGGGGTTTCTTTACATTACATACATCAACACATAGCTCTTCCTTTTTCACTGTTTTGTAAACAATAAGCAAACCAGATACATCCTGATGTTACTTACAAATAAAACCCCAGATTTAAAAGATATGGGAATGAGGGGTCTTTTTTTACAAATATATCTACACATTATCTTTCTATGAAGAGTCCTACATTTTAGACCCCTTGATATAGTTTTAACATACTGTAATCTGATGCCATGTTGTTGGCACAGTGAGATGTCTGTGAGGAAGAAGTGCACATGGAGCTGAAAAGTTTCTGTCTGGATTAGACTGGACATGGGTGTTAAGATTTATGTTGTGCTTAATGTGTCCTTCTTTTGTTGTGGCTTTAAGCAAGACCCCCTCCTCTTCTCAATGCAGCAGCCCTAGAAGATCTCACTATAGATAAAAAAACAAAGAAACAAAAATTATGATGGTTTGCATCATACAATGCAGTCTCTTTATTCTTCACAAATTATAAATAAGTATGTACATCATTTCGGTGGTTATGATCAAGACAGCACTTGAGGTGATTTCTGCATAGCTCTAAAGGGGGTTTACAAAGCCCTGCTACGACACTGAAAAATAAATTATTATTTCAGTTTATGGTTGAAACAATGTGTGTTACATTAAGACTTTCAGTTTAAATTGTTTATAAAGGATTGGCAATTGACTAACAGTTTAATCCTGTAATTTTGCCATTGTTTTCAGTGTAGGTAAGATTGCCTTGTTTTGCAAAGTGTCCAGTATTATTGATTTGGATCACATATGTGCTTTTAATTTGTTTTTTTGTTTTTTTGACAGCTTACAAATTGTTTGCTTGTCTCTTAAAGACATACACTGATTTATGGCCAGTGGTTACAAAGTTAGAAGCTATATTGCCAGCTTGATATTCTTATTGTGGGCAAGAGACCAATACAACTTACTAATTAACCATAACTTATCTAAAGCCATTTGTATGCTCCCCTAAATTAGATTGGGATTTCATTTTGGCTACAGGTTTCCATTACTTGAAGTTAATAATGTATTGAGTAACAATTTAATGCACAACAAGAAATCTCAAACTGGTAAAGAACATTTACATTATTAAAATACATAGTTTTAATATCTTAAAAAATGGGTCCTCTCTCTCTCTCTCTCTCTCTCTCTCTCTCTCTCTCCCTCGCTCTCGCCCTCTCTCTCTCGCTCTCGCCCTCTCCCTCTCTCTCTCTCTCTCTCTCTCTCTCTTTCTTCCTCTCTCTTTCTCGTTTTTTCTCTCTCTCTCTCTCTCTCTCTCTCTCTCTCTCTCTCTCTCTCTCTCTCTCTCTCTCTCTATTAGTAAAAAAGAATAGAAACTGAAGTGTATGGTTAAGATCTGAACTGCAAAGACCCACACAGAGGCTATTATGCCAGATGTCACATGATCACAAGACAAACCCATAAAAAGTCCATTAAGCTAGGAGGCCTAAGTGCTGGGTTATCTAGCTGACAGCTCTTCCAAACAGAGCACTGGTTCGGTGTGGCTGGCCTCCTCTCAGACATTTGGTTAGTTAATTTCTATTCCCTCTCTTTCTGTTTTCCTGCAGAAGTCAGCTTGTTGCCAGATGGTATACATTCTCCATGGGTTCAGGAATAATTATGGTATCTCAACATTCTTCACACTTTTTCTGTTATTCTTAAAATGTATAATAATATAAAATATGGATTTTTCTATATTCAGCATATCACATCCCGCAGAATTACTAATGTGGGTAATTTTAACTTTATAGAAGTTACAGTTAGAAGACACAGTTTTTACTGTATCATTGAAGGTAGGCAACATGTTAAGAACTTAAAAGACATGTGACCAAGACAGTTTATTCCATAAGGTATATTTACCTGTCATATAATAAGTATGAGTAAAACATAGGCCTAATGCACCAAAATGCCATACAAAGTGCTGGAGTGAAACAAATCAGATTTGCCATGGTATTGTATGTGGTTATGGTATAGCCAACTAACATTAAAAATGTATTTACTCTTACATCTAACTTTGCAGACTAATTCCCTTAAAATGTTAACATAAAGACTGATGATCATTTTTATTTGTCACTGACAGAACACAACTTTTTGTTTCACACAGTAACATACACCATATATAGTATTAAAAACGAGGACATTCTTAAAAAGACACAATGTACAGAATTTCCTTTAGATTTTGACCAAGAAGAAGAGCGAAGGGTGCTTTATTAGCATATCAAAATCACCCATCTGACCTTTAGCTGAAAATAATTCAAAAAAGACTGTCCAAAAACTGCTCTCAAACTTTAGTCTATACTGCAGGTCCTTGCACACGGCACTGTGGTTGATAATAGCAAAAAAAAAAAAAAAACTCACTCTAATAGATATAAAACAACTTTAACATTACGTGTAACATGTAATGCTTAAAATGTATCTTGCACAGTAGACAATGATCCTATATAGTTACTAAATCTTTTGGTTCAAACATTTAATGAATCTACTTGACCAATAACAATCCATTTTAAATGTTATGCAGCATTCAAACGCATTAAAAAGTTCACGACGATGACTATTAGTGCTATGACTAATGATCCTCATTAATTCGAGTATAATAGTCCAATGTTTTGGTTCATTCTCTCTTCTTCTCTTTTAGAATAAAACGTCAATTTACAACAGTAAAGTCGATCAACAGCAAAATATCGGATATTAGCCTCAGACTCTATAGATATTGATCACGTACAATAATCTTTTATCAATGCTTAAACATTTTCATCAGTCAAGGCTATAAGTTTTAATACTTCAGTTTGTGAATTATAGTTATTCCACGTAAGCATAACTGAGTCTTCTTCTAATTTTTGCTCAGAGGTCCTTTGGATTTGCTTGAGAAATCATTTTAACGAGGCACAGAGAAGAGATGTCAGATATAACATGTTTGATAATAAATGTATTATAAGTTATTAATTTATTAAGAATAAATTAAAATGAGTTAGTTTGGATGTTTGGGGTGCACAATGAATAAAGCATTAGCGCTTAACGACTACGTGTGCAGTCTAGCGCGTTCCTCCACTGATCTCATTTCAACAATAGTTATAGATTTTCAGAAGTGAATAGTGGAAAATATCGGAATTTGGAATTATTTGTAATAAACCACCTCTTGGTGCATTGGATTTCAGTACACATTCTCTATGTCCGAACTGTTTTTACTTTATCATGGAAAAGAACATTTTCGTTTGTTGCACTAATTCCAGGATTCCTCAAATGAACTGCAAACACTGTCATTGTGCCAGATTGTACAGATTGTACAGACTTAAGAGAGAGGAACCACACCGGGCTCACATGCGTGGCGACCTCATGTTAATGATATGTTTAGTAAACGCGATAAAGCAGCAACATTTTTATTAAACCTCACAAAACCATGCCAATTTTTAAACAAAGACAACTGCGGCAGAGCTGTCCTGACGCAATTTTATGAGCGTAGAATTTATGTTTACATAGTTGACATTTATAATATTCTCTCCTGATGTACCCGAGTTGGAAAACAGACTTATCTCCGTTGTGGTAACGATATGGATGTTATTCAATAAACGTGTCTTGTGGTTAAGATTTTTTGGTTAAGACTACTGACAGATAAAAATCTAAGTTGTTGCCTCTAACCTAGGCAGGAATTGGTTTTATTAACACATTTCACATTTTTTAAAGCGGGATTTTAATCTCCACACCATTTTGGAATTCTGTTTATTTTAATGCTATACCTAAATGATCCAAATCGAGATAAACAAGTCCTAACAAACCGTATTTCCGACGATGGATGTAAAACTTTCACAGCATGTCCACTTGGAACTCAATACTTTATTGAGTGTTACTTTTTCAGACCTGTTGGAGATGCCAACTATTCTATTCCTTTTGTATGAGTCATTTCTTTATACAGTCTCATCCAGCCATTTATGCTAATATTCTAAAAGCTACATAGTGAATTCATACTCTATACTATAAATACACTATACAGCTATATATACATATATATACTGCCTGTTCACGGTCTGGCGAAATAAGCCAGAAATGAAACAATCGTGCTGTTGAATGGCACAGGTTGTTTAACCATCCACCATAAAGATTTTTACCGCTTTTTAATAACATGACTAATCTTTCTTCTTTTTACAAATATTTTGCTCGTTACATGATAATGCATTTCGTTACCTTGGGAGAGGTAGGCAGTGTGGCAGACGTCGCCTTGCCCTTTGCGTGTGTCTGCAGGAGAGATTTCCTACGATCTGCTGCCTGGCGAACAAGTCTAGACTCTGGCAAAAAAAGGGAAGCATTTGGCTGAACCTGAAAAACACTGCATGCTGCAAATTATATTTACCCATGTTGTTTCAAATAGGTAGATTTGCCTCATGTTCTTCTTATTGTTATAAGTATATTATAATGTGTATTCTCAGCTTATCAGCCGCAACTCAGTTTAAAGACGTTTTATATTTAGTAAAAATACCTAAGACGCATTAGAAATGGTTAATGTTGACATTAAAACTACTTCTAATGCTACTAGTACAACTACGGGTAATAATCAGAATAATAAATAGCAGTAGTGGTAGTATAAAAGTAATAGTATTAGTAGTTTTTATCCTTAACATCTTTAGCATGTTTCTCAGTGAATGCATGTTTCATATATATGTTTGTTATTCTATTTGTAAAACATGGAAAATGGATGTTTATCTATTAAAAAACGGACATCAATATGTCTGTTTAATCAACAAGGGTCGCTTGGTATCTGTCATCCACCATACACCAAACGTCTTTCTCAGGCAACAGTTTGGAACATACTGCAACAAATATGACGATAAACCATTCATGAAAGTCAGGCTATAATTTACAGCTCTTCTATTTAAAGTTTCAAAGAGGAGCCGCAATTGTTAACTGTGACATAATATGGAGAGGCTACTGCTTATAATATATCAGAACCCGCTGAAGACTCATTTTGAGCAGAAATACAGCAGTGTTAGCTAAGGTCGAGGCAACTTGAATTTAAAATGAATTCGGTAATGCGTCTACATTTTCTCCCAGGCGACCACAGCTCGTAAAACTCCACTCGTCTCATGTCAGAGCAGACACAGACCGAAACCCCCCTTTCTCTTTTATCAGTTCGCTTGCTCTGTAATTAAGCAATTTTTACATAATGACCCTACTCAGTAATGACATCGGCTACGCAGGAAGATGTATAAATGTCTAAATGTCTAAATGCATATTTAAAAATCTTCTAGCGAATGAGAATAAGGCCTGCATGAACTGGTGTTTCCCTTTTATCGTTTTTTTACAAAGCAGGGTGAGATGTGTGGTCGTTTCCTGCTAGACAGTTGGGGTCTGCAGTGACACCAATGCTGGACTGTAGCTTTCACCTTGACCTTGGCCTCCAGCCAAGCCAGACCGTGGGCTGGACTTGCTGCTGGACCCCTCCGAGTTTACACTGGCTACTTTTAGTTTGGGATTGGCAAGATTTGACAATTTTATTGATTCTCATTACTGCTTTCTTTGATCCGCTGTCATTTTGTCCCCCTTTTCGTCGCAACATCATAAAGGTTTTCATTGAATATTCAGTTACTATGGCTACCAGTCATGTACTGAATGAATGGAGAGCAGCTTTTTTCCCCTCTTTTTGAGGAAACTACCCTCGATTTGTTCGAAATACTGGAAGACGCACACAACAAGGTCTGCCAACAGTGCAAATCCTGCAGTTACGAGATGGTTATTTATGCAACCTGACGCCATCGACATTTCCTCCCTTTTCACTTACTTCCAAGTGCTTACATAATAATAATAATAATAACAACAACAACAACAACAACAACAACAACAACAACAACAACAACAACAACAACAACAATAATAATACATGGTGCAGTATTCTAGATCGTTACATGCAGCAATGTCAGAGTAATGTAATTTTGTTACACTTTTTATTATATTTATTTTCCTTGTCATTGGGTTGCACTATTATTTATTGACGATCTCTATTTTTTATTGTCTTAATATATTTCACTTTTTCTTACTGCACCGAGCGTGTTAATGACCCACGTTCTATCTTATTTACTTACAAGCAAACTTAGATTAGGTGGAAATCAACTTTTTTGTTACTCATATAAAATTTTGTATTTGACTTTATTCAGATATGCTTTCGTTTTTTTTTGTTGGTCACACTTTTCGATCTGTAGCTTATATTAGATCAAAATGGTCCGGAACGAGACGAACAGAGACAAACACACGTCAGTTCCCACGCGGATACACGCTTAGTGCAATTACTCCTGCTTTTTCAATACAACTCAACACGTTGTTGTTTAGCACTCCTCCTCGAGTCAATGCTTTATAAAACGTATATTTTGAGCTTCCTCTCTTTTGCTAACAGGCTGCTGGTTTTTGCTGAATTGCGCTAAACCATCCACCATATACACGAAGAAACGTGTCCTGCACCAAATTTAAATGTTTTTAAGAGCACATTCAATCTCACCTTCACTCTGCCTTTGCTTCTTCTCCCATCCTCCTCTGCTGCCTTACAAGAGAATGTGTTTGATTTTTTTGTTTATGAAATTCACTAAAATTGCATGACTTTAGCGTCGATGGAGAAACTGCAAAAACACGCCTGAAATCCATCTGAAATGGTTGACGGGCTTCTGTTGGATATTTCAAGACTTTTCGCATGACGAAACAGCCTCAACATTTTTTTAATTCAATCAATGGCATTATTGTTGAACTGCATGTAAAACCAGGTTTTTAGCACGTGCTGTCCATTCTCAATGAACGAACCCCCACCGCCAGTGAAAGTATCTTAGCATTTCAGCGCTTTAATTATAAATCTGCGGCTGCTGATATTTAATTATCTCCAATCTACACAGCGTCTCCGCCACTTTGCATGTCACGTGCCTCTCAACGGTCCAATCATTGCTCGTACATGGGCATCTCTTTTTTCTCCCACATTGAGTCTCTTTTTGTTTTTTTTCCTTCCCCCCAGTGGCGAGGCATTTTCTAGGAGAGCTGGGGGAAAACAGGGGGCTCGCGGCTGCCCGTGCTATGACAGCGTCCGTGCTCCTTCCCTCGCGCTGGACTGAGCCGGTCATGTTCCTGTACGACGGCGGCTCGGATGACATGAGTGCAGGCATGGAGGGCTTCGGGGCAGGGGGAGTAGGAGGCGGTGGGGCAGGAGGAGGAGCAGCAGCGCACTTTGGATATGCTGCCAGCGAGGCGCCCGCTTCGGCCGTGGCTGACGCGGCCAAGCCGCCGTGCCCTCCGCCGCAGCCTGCCCTTCCCTACGGCTACTTCGGCGGCGGATACTACCCGTGCCGCATGGCCAAGCCGTGCGCGCAGCCCCCCGCCGCTTTCGCCACGGACGCATCTGTCTCTGGAGACGGGGAGTTCTCCTCTAGGGCCAAAGAGCTTGCATTCTACCCGAGCTACTCCGCCGGACCCTACCAGCACGTGCCAGGGTATCTGGACGTGCCCGTGGTGTCGGCAGAACCCAGACACGAGCCCATCCTCCCCGTGGAGAGCTACCAGCCCTGGGCCATCACCAACAGCTGGAACAGTCCTATGTACTGCCCCAAGGAGCAGAGCCAGCCTGGACATCTGTGGAAGACCAGCCTCCAAGGTGGGCTACTGTGCAACACATTATGTGTTTTGGGGAGGGGTTGGGGGGCATTCAATTTATGATCAATCAAGAATAGATCATTACTGAAGTGTTAATGTTCATTAAACTATTTGTAACTGAAGAAAAAATATCTGAATTGACAGCAGCCATTGAATTTTATTAATCTTTACCGTTTATCCAACACAGGTGAGAGGGAAAAGGGAAAAGCACATATGCTTACACTATGACACAGTACACTTAATTGCAGAAAATTTCCAGTACAGGAGGAAAATTGGTAAATAAATTGTTCAAACTGAAGAGTTAAAGAAAAACAGAAAAATATGTTTCGTCACTAAAAATGTATGAATATGTATAAAAACATATATGGGATCATATAGACAGACTGCTGTTAATTGGTGAGAGGTTTATTTAGAAAGTACATTTAAGACAAGAAGAATGAGTCAAAGTGCAGCATAGCCAAGTCAAATGAGTTAAGACGTATGCTGCAGTCTACACTAGAAGGAATTAACTTATATGTGGAAAACAAAAACACACAAGAAAGCACAAACACAATCACAGAAATATCGTGAGCCAAAAGGGACTACACTAATACGTGAGGTCATCTTAGTGAATGAAGATCCTATTTCATTTTTTTTATTTCTGTGCTGTAGTTTAATGTATTTTTTCCACTTCTGTCCCTCAGAAAGCGTGTCCGCGCCTGATGGCGCATCGGTGCGACGCGGCAGGAAAAAGCGTGTGCCCTACACCAAGGTGCAGCTGAAGGAGCTCGAGAGGGAGTACGCGGCTAACAAGTTCATCACCAAAGACAAAAGGAGAAGAATATCAGCTCACACCAACCTCACCGAGCGCCAGGTCACCATCTGGTTTCAGAACCGGAGAGTGAAGGAGAAGAAGGTGGTCAACAAATTTAAGAGCATCACTTAAGCGAGCTTGAGTACGGACCCAGTGAACAAATGGAAATGGAAGGACCCACGTGGTTATTTATTATCGTCCGTCTGGAGTGACTACGATACGTAGAATGAAACCTCCGCGGAGACAAAAAGAATTTGCTACTTTGATGGCTACATCCCAAGGATAACGCGATGCAGAGCGACCAAAAACATTTGTATGCCTATAAATCCACTACTAACTGGCTTTTCTTCTCCTTGTTTGTTTTTTTGCTTGTTTGTTTGTGGCGACAGTATACAAACATAAACCGTAGACTTTAACACGTGGCTATTTGTTCAATTGAAAATGGCTAGTAAAGTAAATGTTTAGTAAAAGTAAAAAAAAAACGAATTATATAATATTGAAGACAGCAAATCACATTTCCCAACCCCAAAAATGACGTGGAGGATGAATATACTCTTCAGAGGTTATGTAATTAAATAATTACTTTCTAAACATATTTTGACTTTTTAGGTTTTCAGTGATCGAATGTTCTTATTCACACTTTGTGTTCATTCTGTACCGAACCGTAGCGGGGTCTACTGGAAGAAAAAGCTAAAAAGGTTAATTACAACAATATTCCAATAAAACATCCCTTATGAACTATTTTTTATCCAAATCCCGATTTATTAATGCTTCTCAAGCGCTCAGCACTATTTGTGGCTTGAAAACAATTTTGTAGGCAAGCTTATAATGCTATATTTTCTTTAGTCCAAAGAAGGAGTGACAAAATATAAAGACGAGCTTTATTTGTGTAACACGATTTAAACATATCAGAATTGTTTTTTCCCGTATTTGAAAGAATCAGACATTATACAACGTCTACATGGCATCTTTTTCGATTTACGTTACAATGTTGCCACCTAGCGGTAAAGTTTAGCAGTTGCATTTCCCTCTAGAGCGTGTGTAATTGAGATCTGTTGAACTCACTTGTTTATTTATTTACAGTTAATTTTGATAGTTGATGATGGCTGACGTGGTATGATTGAAATTATTATAATCATACAGCTGCGTGGCTGCGTTTGAAAGGGACATTCAGCACATGTAGGTTTCCCTCTAAAAAGAGGCTAAACATTTATTTTATCTGGTTAGTCTGTATATGTAATAAAGGACAATGGTCTTCTAAGGGACTAGTCTGAGCATTGTATAGGACATACAGAACTTCTATAGCACTATTCATACTGTCTTGTGTTTTATAAAACATTCTCTAATTTGACAATTAACCTTATAACGCAAGCACTCTTTGTCCACATGCCAATTTGACATTCTATATAATATTTTTATAAAACAAAACAACCTCAATTTGATTAGATGTTTTGTCAGTTTTGTCCATTTTAGGCTAATTCTTTAGAAAATAATTAGAAAACACGTGGGATAGATCCATAAAGTCAAGAAAAATACAGGATGCTTTAAAAAACTTACAAATGTAAATATCACAATTACAGGCTACTTAAATTACAGAAGCATTTTAGTGCAGGTATTAACATAACACACTGTTAAGATGATCGTATGTTTATTGGCATAATGAAAGCATAACCAAACGAACAAATACATACCTATGGAGCATTAATTGTACAGCCTATCATCCTATGAAGCACCTGAGCCACATATTAAGATAAATAATAAGACACAGAAAAGATGACAGCGGACAATCGGGAAAAAATTTTCTGAAAGATAACATATTTGTGATAACATTTGTAATTAGGATATGTATTTACGTAGACTTTTTTAAAAATTGAAATAAAGTTTGGAATAGAAATCACAATGAAAAGGGGGAGAAAGTTGCATCATAAGGACAATTCAATGTTGTACAGACTACAATTATAAAAAAGGTAAACATTTTGCTTCACTGATATACAAGCTGATGACGCCATATGCCTTCCCATCAATTTTTTTTCCAGAATCTCTCAACAAATAAAGTTGGAAAACAAAAGCATGTACAAAAATGCATTTAAATAAATGCGTAAACTGATGGTCCTGTGTGCCTTGAATCCATCTGTGACACTCATATGTAAAGCTATACAATCCAATATGAATAGAGAACCATGAAAACACAATTAAAAAAAGTACAAAATATATTACTGTGGAAGACATAAAATGTTTCAGGTGCTACTCTTTTTTTGAAATCCCTTTGACCAAAAATTAAATGACAAAGTTAGAAAATACGAGGTGTGAGCAACAGCAAAGCAGACTAGGAGAACCAACAGAACAGAACGAAAATAAACAGGAAATACAAATAAGTAACCATATGTCATGGACTACCGTAAAGCTGAAAACTAAATATAATCCTCAGAAATCATACTGAACGTAATTTAAGTGTCATTTAAAAACACATATTTGTCTTAACTTTGTTGACATGGAATCAACTGCATGGAACTTATCACAACACATTTCTTCTTACACGTTATAGAAACATTAATGATTATGAACCAATATTATGGGGAGGCGTTACGGAATGAGAGGCATTGAACATCTAGAATTTAGCACAGTCCCTCAAAAACAGAAAATAAAACAAGACAGCCATCACACGATTTTAAACTATAAATGCTGTTGAAAATGTAAGTAATTTTGTTTGTGCAGAAATTTGACAGGACCTTTTCTGGAAAGCACCTACACTGCATAAATGTGCCAGATAGTCTTTTTCTGTCCAAGAATTTTTCAATTGACATCAATCGGTTAGTTTTTTCATAGTTTTTCATAAATCTACTATGATTGCCATGTATTCTTTTTGGTGTGCAAAGAAAACACATGACAATCATAATAGATTTGAATGTATGCTTTACCGAGGAACTGTATATGCCTTTCAGAAGGCTGAAAGGCATCAGACTCAGTCAAACCACTAACACTCATATCTGAACAATTGGCCAATCCACTCTAAGCTTGCTTGAACAAAGATCTGAAGACAATTATCAAACTATATCTCTAAAGTGAGATTAAATCTAGCTTTGTGGTCGAAGTACAGAATTTAAACAATTACTTGCATTTAAATTTGATAGTTAACGAAAGTTTAAAAATGGCATACAGTAAAAATGTAAATGGGTACTGTTAGATGATCATTCAAGACTTACGAAATATTTAATTTCGTAACGTTTTGCATCTGACATTGTTGATATAATTTCTTTTATCATATTAAATTAAGGTGTTTAGATATAAATTGATTAAAATGCAAAATGCAGAACGAATTCTTCCACGTTTGTCCTGGAGCTGCAAATGCATATTAAATGTCTATGTTGTATAAGCAACAGTTTTCGCTGTTAACTGAATGCTACATAAACAGCTAAATTTGAAGGCTCCACGCTCATTTGTCATGCTCGAAATTACTTTTGCCTTTAATCTGTGAAAGAATAGCATCTGTATTTTCTGGCAACATTTAATAATTTCCTTCTGTAGCGCCAGATCCATCACCAAGCAGATGCACTACTGATATGCACCAACATCAGCAAAGACTGAGCACCAGTGACTCTACGAGTCAATGCCTTTGAAGCTGTGCCTTTGGAAAGTACCCGGATGCAAAGAAACTAATGGCATTTGCTGCCACCTAAAGGCACCATTGGAAACTGCATGGTGTGCATTGTGTATTTTGAATTACTGCAAAAATACAATTTAGTTGCAAGTTACTTTACACAAACTATTACAAACATTACTGCGACCAGGTAAGACTTATAATAACACAGGTCAACAGGTAATAATCAGAATTATCAAAATAATCAGAGATGAGTTTAAGAGGGTTTTGTAGCGTTTTTCATGCTGATTTCAAATCTGTGTTTAATTTTTCCCTAGCATGTACAGTTTTGTGATGAAGCTAGTTATATATTGCTTGATTGTTGGTATAATTATAATGACCATACAACAATCATAGTGTAGGCGTTGTTGAAGAAACAGTGGTAGCTGATTGACACTGATAATTATATCTATGCCACAGTGTACGCCATATCTGACTTCGCACTGAAAATACTGAAACAGTTACTTTTACTTTAGTAATTCAAAAAGTTGATGTGTCTGAAAAAAATGAAATCAGCATGAAATCTGAAATCAGCATTTGTGAGTTGTGTGTGTTGTGGTTTCTGATGATTTTTGTAATGTAATGAACTGTAGGATGCCTCATATCAACACGTGGGTCTATTTTCAACGTGCATTTATTGTTTATTATCACAATATTGTTCTTTTTGGTAGTTCAGTGCCAGTGTTATTTAAATGTATGCATTTTGTCCCCTAATATTACAATAACTACACCAACGCACGGTATCAACTTCTTTGACCTCGTCATTCTGATCACAGTTGTTGAGTCAGCTTCTGTAGGATATAAATGCCTCAGCAAATCAGCAAATATTTTTTAAAAAGTGAGATTCACCTGTAATTAATATGTAATTATCAAATATATACATGTATTTTAATGATAACAATAAGCAGCTGAATAAGAACAAGACGCTGCCATTTTTTAATCTGCTGTCCTTTGGCTTAAATTTTTCAGAGGAAATCTGCATCAGAACCAGAAGTATGTTAGCAGCGCATTATGTCTACATTCTAACAGTTACTTTATTTTATTTATCATTATTGGCACGGATGATGACAGCGGTCAACTATTATTGCAAATAAAAAACTGAAGACGCACAAAACATTAAAGCAATTTTACAACCCTCATTCCCAACCCTCATAGGCCGAATAATAATGGAATTTTGACAAACGAGTTACAGACAGTTACATCTTCCACACGTCTTTCTGGTATCAGTTAAATAGAGCTAATGTATTTACAATCCGTTTAAAGAGCTAGCTCTCCCAGTGTAAATGCAGGTACGAAACTGACGTCGGTGAAGATGAATATCTATAAATATGATCAAATGTCTATACAACTGACTATATATAATTTATTAAAAATTGACTTATTTAGCTGTCGTTTAAATGTTTAATTATTAGAAAACTTGAGAAAAGTTTGAAAATAATTCCGCCTGTACACAATTTTGCTCCAAACAAATGTAAATTGTTGAAGTAAAACATATCTTGTATTTTATTTTAATAATTTAATCTAACTATTTTGAACGGAATAGATATCATTGCATTACTTCAAATCTTTATATGTACAAGTAGAACTACTTTTTATACGATCGTTATTTCAGTGGTTTATATCTTGACACAGATAAATAAAATTAAAGAAGAAAAGGCAAATCAGGAAATGTGAAAATGTTTCGGTTTTTTTTAATTAATGCAATTTACAGACAAGCAGACTGTATGTCTTAGTGGAGCGAGAACAAGTGCAAGGCAAAGGTAGGGTTTGGGTTCAGGCAGTGCCCGTGGCCCTAGCAGCACATCCCCCACTCTGCACCCCCTTCTCCTTCCCTACACACTGAGGGTCAAAAATGGCTTTTCTTTTGTGACAGTATCGCAAGACATACAAAGAATGGTTTTCTATTGGTGTACTTTTATTATTACATAATGTCTATTCCTATATGGTAAAGTTCTAATTTCCCATTTGTCATTTACGGTAAATTTAATTTCAGAAGAAAGACTGGCAATGGTTAGACCGTTGAAACAGTCAAATAGTTGGGAACATTTTATATTTAACATGTTAAAGACCCTGAACTGCTAAAACAATGGCATGGAAATAAACTTTCTAAACCGCTCCGTGAAAAGCATGAAGAGATCACTGGCAATCTTGATAGACAATATCTCATACTGTTTTCTAGGTGGTATCGCCAATCTATAATTAGCAAGAAAACACAAAGCATATGCATTATTAAATTAACCAATCATACGTAAATATAACTTTCGCAAATAACATTAATCTTACATTTTATCTAAAGGTGAAAACAGCCAGACGTTCTATGCTGTTGCAGTTTAATCCTGAATGTTTAGACAATACGTTTATAGATAATCTGTTCTCCTGCGAAAATGTCTGTGTGTAAAAAAATGTTTTTTTTTTAAATAAACGGCGTTTGAACATTTTCATTCTGCTTTTATTTTTTGTGCTATCTGATGACAAATTGGCCTGGACTGTGGGTTGCCAGTTAGTATATGTCATTCAAAAGCACTGTTAAATTTGACTTAATTAAAAACGAATGCCATCTACATAAAAGGATGACAAGCAAAAATGTGATATAGAGTAAAATTTGAAAAAGAATGTTTTGTTATATAAACTTTTTATTCATCCGGGTCTCAATCTCTGCCCAACTGGTACTGATCCCTCCCCCGAACTTGAAGTACTCACCCACACTCTGAGTGCGCCATGTAAGCGAATTTTTACCAAATGGCCTGACTCGGCTGCTACTCAAGCTCTATAAAAAGATAATTCTATGAATTGCACATAACTCCAAACAACACTCACTTACACAATGCATCGTCGTTGTTGGGAATTAAGCTTGCTATTATTTTTGTAATGATATATTTTACGAAAATAAAGTCATGGGTTGCATGCATCTTACCGGTTGTGCAAGATATGGACTGATGTCTCTCTTCAGTCTCCAGTAACCCATGACTTCAGGACTTCATGACTTTGGGTCTAACTGAAGTTCAAGAAGTGCGAGTAAATAGCGTCTCATGATCAGACGGGGTTTGTCTGCACTCAAAATAACCAGAGCAACTGCAAGCGACTGCAAGCTGCGAAGAGACCCATAAAATCCTAGCCTGCATTTCAGGTTGACTTTAGTGCTCTTCGCCACCCTGCACACATTCAAGCTACAGTCAGGATAACAGGGAATGAATTTGGCGTTGAGGCAATGGTTACGCTATGGACAATCTGGAAAACTGAGGCTTGAAATAGGACAGTCCAAATATTTACCAAGTCCTAATACCAGTTTGGAAATTTGTCACTTTCCGGGGTTGTGCTTAAGCGAATCACATCCCTCCTTGTAGGCCTGAACATCGAGCACCCTAGTTGCCGTCCTAGGCCAATGTAATTTTAACAGGGCCACAGTCCAAGTTAAAAGTTTATGGCCCTTAACCGTGTTTAGACCACTCGAGTTCTTCACTGCATCTTGTGGCCATCTATTTCGTAGTTGCTGGCCTCCCGAATACCTGAAAATCTCCTTTTAAAAAGATGCAACTGACATTTTATATAAGAGGTGCTACAAAATGTCAAGCACGTCTCAGAAATCGATTTGACCAAACCGCGTTCAGCAAAGTATACACTCTGCAGTCTGTGAAACATGCACTGTGCGCTCCATCTACATTTAAAGCGTGAAACCAATAGCTGGAATATTATTAGTCTAATTACGTAATATAATTTACCAATATTTTTGGTAATGTAATGTTATTAACCAACATTTAGCCAAGCTCGCTAAAATCCAATATACATTTTTACTAACAGAAAACTGTTACACATGCGTGAATAAAACATAACATCGGTATTTAAGTCGACACATTTTGACAGGAACTAGTATGTCGTAACATATTTGTATCTTATAAACTCAAAATATTTATTTGTATTTTCCAGTATGCGTAAGTGCAAAAACAAGGAGCTACGTACAGGTACATATGAGTTATACCACAACTAGTATTTCAAAAATATACCCCCACCGCCCCCACCCTCATATACGTGCATACGCTATTAGGTGCTATAATAAATTGAAGTGAATTCATTAATTCGTATAATTAAGTCATAAAAACCAAATACGAGGTTTTAGAATGGATTTAATGATAGAATTTCCCGTTCAACGAGGCACCGCAATAAAGAAGATGCGCGCTAACAGATAGATTGCGCTAAATAAATAATAAATAAAAAGATTACAAGAATTAAATTAAAAAAGCAAGACATGATATAATGGTTTGTAGTTTTTAAAAGATGAAACAATGCTTCAAGCTGCACTGAGGAGAATCATAGATGTTCGCTGTATTAGGATGGACAAACAAATGATAGGCGGTTAACTGCAAACGAGACTTATCTATTATGTGAGCCATTGCGTTAACAGAACAGGGCAGATTTGTCCAGGTTCTTTTTGTACTACACTTGAACACTCACACTTACTGGCCCACTATGGCCCACTCCTAGACGTAGTTGTCAATTTCTGCCCACGGTCACATGACTGGCGCTCTCTGGAATGGATGGAGATGGATCTACACGTCACCTCACGTCTCGAAATTTCTGCTCTGCGATTCAGCTCTTGAAACCCACTAGGGCTCATCTCAGCACAACGATGTGAAAGCGGGGACTGCCCTATTGGAGTGGCGAGACAGATGATGGATTATGATGAGAGGCTGCCCGTTGGGTCCAATATGTACTTGCCTAGCTGCACCTATTATGTTTCGGGAACGGACTTCTCCAGCCTTCCTCCTTTTCTGTCCCAGACCCCGTCTTCTTGCCCTATGCCATACTCTTATCACTCGTCTAATCTACCCCAGGTCCAGTCCGTGAGAGAGGTGACGTACAGGGACTATGCCATTGACCCATCAAGCAAGTGGCATCACCATCGGAGCAGCAACGTGCCTCACTGCTACGGGGCGGAGGACGTGGTGCACAGGGACTGCTTGCCCAATATGGGGGACGTGTTCTCGAAGAGCAGCTCGCTCGTGCACCAATCTGGCTCCAGCCACACGGCCAGCGTGTACGGCAGCGTGGGTAGGAATGGCGTATTGCCCCAAGTCTTTGATCAGTTTTTCGAAACGGCCTACGGGAACGCGGAGAGCCAAAGCACCGAACACGCGGGAAATGGAACCGCAAGCAAGGCTCATCCACCCCCAGCTTCAGGGTCCCATCCAGAGCGCGACGCGAAGGAGACGGAACGCTGCGAAGAGACCAGCAGCCCACAGTCGTCTTCGGGTAACAATGAAGAAAAATACACCACCAGTACGTAAGAAAGAGCCGGCTAGGAGAGAGTTTCTAATCTCGCGCGTAGCCGTTAAAGGGTTTTATATGCTGTTTTATAAGCATATAAGGTTTATGGAGGGCCTGTAGATTTACCCCAACAAAACTTTGTTATAAACGTGAGATAGATCACGTGCTTAAGGTTGAAATTGGCCGTGAATGATAGGGCATTTCCTCTGTAAAGACTTTGAAGTCGTCGTGAAGTGGTATTATATTAAAAAAATAGCAGCGGCTAGCGCGGTCAACACACATCAACGCGCGGCTGCAACAAAGATTTATACTTCTTTAGAGTTTCTATGTGACGTGATCTTTTGATTTGATTGTATCATGAGTAATTTGTTAAGACATCCTATACTTTACAGCTAATGCACCTGTGAAGGTAAATTCTAAGGAATGACTAGTCTGAAACCTCTAACGTTTCAGAGCTGTCATTAATGTACTGTTTCACAAGCAATGCACGATGCAAATTGTGTCTTTAGGCAGCCTTTAAGAACTATCCACAGATTCTCCCCAGGTGCGGTGTGAACTCTTGCAAGTCAGTAAGCTATTACATAGCGGATCTCAGATCTTTTGCGCTATAAATTATGACGTTAAACGACAAATAAAGACTATATAAATAATCAACAAAATACATCCAATTGTTCACAGTTACAGTTTGCATATTTTGCATGTTTATTTGGTGAATCTAAACAACTCTAATTGTCTTTTTCCAGCTGGACAGAAAACGCGCAAAAAGAGATGCCCTTACTCCAAATACCAAATCAGGGAATTGGAAAGAGAATTTTTCTTCAGTGTTTATATCAACAAAGAGAAGCGGCTGCAGCTCTCCAGGATGCTTAATCTCACCGACCGCCAAGTCAAAATTTGGTTTCAGAACAGGAGGATGAAAGAGAAGAAGTTAAACAGGGACCGCTTACAGTACTATTCTACGAACCCTTTGCTCTAAAGGAGCGGACCCCAGGCATGGTTAATTTCAAGTTCGCCCCTTCACATTCCCAGAGTGAGAGCGGATCTGAAGCCCAATCTGACAAACCTCATTTCATCACCATCTATGCAGAATCTTCTTTATTGTTACATTATTATTATTATTATTATTATTATTATTATTATTATTATTATTATTATTATTATTATTATTATTATTATTATTATATCACCTTTCTCAGATAAATGCTACAGGGTTTTTTTGTGTCTTTTTGGTGTTTTATGATTTTATTTTCTGACCAAAGCTTGTACTTCATACATATTTATAAATGTGGCAATACAGCAAATAACTACTCCTCAAACTGTGTAAAATCTTTCTGGAGGAGGGCAATACTTGCACTGCAGGAAAGTCTCATTTAGTTTCAGCAGTACTTCTTTCTTTTTATATTTGGCATTATAATGGTCACACATGTTTAAATAACGCACGCACAATTTCTGAGAGACCTACTAGCAATATCTTTGTTGATGTCTGTTTTATTTTCGGGAAGAAATTGACAGTGCTAACTTTCACATTATGTTTTACTTGAAATTTTGTTTTTGTATGGTAGGCTTTCACGAGCCTAAAGATGGGTGTTGATCATTACTGATGTGATATAACGTAAACAAATTGCAACGTTTTCTAAACGCCGTGACTTAAAGGCAATAGACAAACGGGATGAAAACACTGCACAGGACATTATTTTACAAAATCTTCAGGTTATGTATATGTTACACTGCATTTTTCCAGACCTGTGATACGTCATTCTGCAGAAACATTTGGTTTGTGTGGTTTTTAAGGACGTTGACATCTCGTTGTATAAATCGACCTCTTGTAACATGTCCCGTTTTTCCTTTTTCCCCTCTTATGTAGGATCAGATGTTTGATGGATATTTTTTTATTGCCAGCGAGAGTTCAGATTGATTCGGGGATCAAATAGCTGCCATCATTAATGCCTCGTATCCATTACGGAACTGCCCCAAACATGGCGATGGATGGGCCAGTGAATCAAATCGGCTCTAAAAACACTTGCTTTGGTTTCCACCTCCGAAATGACTTAATGCAGGGCTGACAGCGCTTTGATTCAATGGTCTAGTGTTCGTCATGAAATCTAGGAAACAATCTAAGTGAACTACAACAATAAAGGTTGACTTTCATTGTAGCTTCAAATACCGTTTTACAGACGATATGTGATGCGAGAGGTCACAAACCCAGTAACGACTCAGGCCATTCTGAAGTCTAATAAATAAAGACAACCATGAGCTAATGAGTACTGCTTTACTCAGCCCTGCGTTGCGCATCCTTTTGAGACTCTGCGGAATTCTTGAGCTCATTGCGGCACACACACACCCCACCCCCACCACCTCTGCTGTAGCAGCCCGGCCATAAAACCTGACTTAGTCTGGAGCATTTGTACAATTGGAGTGCGGGTGCAATAAACCGTCTGAGAACCAAGGTTATTAACTGTGACTAAGAGCTTGAAAACGGCGACTGGAATCGCTGAAAGCTTGTTGTTCTCTGACTTTTCCGGCATTTGTCTCTGGGTCGGCTGCTCGGCTGGAGGGTTTTGAAGTTCTGACAACTGGCACTTCCTCCACACGGTGGCGCCTTTCCGATCAATGTCATTGCCGTGGATTTAAAAAAATACTGCTGAATGACTCTTACTGTCTGAAGAGGGACAGTGCCCTCGTCACACTACGACAACTTTCAGGTAAATATCTAATCATTGTTGATATATCAGCTGTAAAAGTTCACTTCTCAAGTCCGCTTGGTCTAAAAGTACATGATAATTATTGCTCATCTGGACGGAGTGTTGTCTGTGAGGACATGGGTCATTATGTTTTACAGTGTGGTCAACAAAGATCACGAAACGTTTCAGTATAAATGTTTTTGTTATTATTCAAAAAATATGTATAATATCGATTCTTGTCGGATGAAAAATAATCTCTTTAAGGTGAGCTCTTTAAGAATTAGAAGGCAAAACCTTTTATTTCAAATGTTAATTCATCCTGCGTCTCTATAATGTTAAACAGTGGAGGACGGCGCGTCTCTTTACTCAGTTTGGAATAATAATAAATGGCACTCACTCTAATATGAGCACAGAAAGAAAGTTAGGAAAACAGTATGGCATTTACCTCAAGCGAAAAGTAAAATCGTCGGGTGATTATCCCCAAACCCTTCATTTAGACAAGGGAGGCAAGTATAAATGTAAACCTTTGTACTTATTTCCCGACATTTTCGTCAAAGAAAATTAGTGTGAAGTCTGATAACAAGCTGCTTTATTTATTTTAATGTATGCCATCTATCTATCTATCTATCTATCTATCTATCTATCTATCTATCTATCTATCTATCTATCTATCTATCTATCT
>JBBPDC010000007.1:8086025-8102336 GCA_037974485.1 Hemigrammopetersius urotaenia | reverse complement strand
CACACACACACACACACACACACACACACACACACACACACACACACACACACACACACACACACACACACATTTGTTCCTGAAACATCACAAATACATCATCTGTTTTAAAACATATTTCAGATTAAACTTCTGTGTAAATTTATTGGACAAACTGGCCACTGTCTAGCTGTTGTTCTATAGTGGAAATGTTTTAAACCGGAAATAATGGAATTATGAAAATAACTGCCATCGTATGCCTTCCTCACAACAAAATGTAAAACGGGTCTCCCAGAGCGTCCGCATACATACAGCTGTTCCCATAATTATAGGATAAAAAACATCAAAAAGCCATCTGACCTTTTTACCTTTAACAGTAAGGTATGAAAGCATTAGAAGGGCAAGGCAAAGGAGTGTTTTGAGACACAAAAAATTTCAATGAATTGTCATAAATATGTGAGAAACAAAATTTTTCTGCGTGAAAAATCAATGTAATCCTCGACCAAAAATGTCTACAGTACATAAAGGCATTACAAAGACAAGTGAAACAGAGATGATGACTAATGAAGGCATAGTATAGTGTGTTATGTGATAGTGTGTGTAATATAAACACCACATGGAGGCTGCGGGGTGTGTGTGTGTGTATGGCTGTTACCTAATGATGTGGCATGGTAGTGTTCGTACTGAATTCAGCAGGGTGTCCGTTGCCCCTCTGTGTTTGGGCTCTGGCTTCAGCAGGGACACGCCCCCCTTCGGGAACTTCCTGTAAACACAACAAAAGCCTATCACTAACTAGGGATGGAAAATGGGAGTGGCTGTTTAAATACACAGAAATCCAAACTCAGACATTTACTTAAAGGGGTTTTTAATAAAAATGAGTGCAGTCTGGAAACTTAATAAACAGTGCATTAGTTGTCTTGCTTGAGTGTGCGTGTGCGTGTGTGTGTGTGTGTGTGTGTGTGTGTGTTTGTCTGTCTAAAATAGTAGAGAATGTGGATCAATGCTAAACTAAATGATAACAGAGCTGTATATAATGGGTGTTGTTCGAACAGACACACATACACACACACACACACAAACACACACACACACAAACACAACTTACGGATTGCTGACTTCCTTCCAGCTGAAATCTGCTGGCCAGTGTGAGAAGTCAAAGTCATAGCAGGCGAGTTTTCTCTAAAGGGGGCGGAGCACAAAAAGTGCCAGAATTACATCGCTGTTTTCAACATGGTCTCCGTGGAGATGCTGCAGTGATGCTGCTGAGGACTCACCTTGTTACTAGGGGTGTGGTTCTTCCTGGTCTCCTCCAGAATGCTGATGAACTGAAGATACTCAGCGTTCCTCCAGCGACCCCATCCTAGAAACACATATATACATATACACACACAACTGGTTAAGGCTATGGCTTTCCTACTAGGCCTTTGAGATCCCACATGTGTCTATTTATGTACGAACATTAATTCTCACACTTTTATTTTTAAAGTACTGCTGTATGAACAAAAGTGCAGTAACATTTGGTTTGCAAACACTTTAAACAAACAAGGAGCTTTTTAACAGCAGTGTCCCTTTTAACATGTTTACACAGCTACAGTTCAAATATTCCTTCTAAATCTTCTTAAACATTAATGTAATCAAATCAAACCAAAGCTATTTGCCACCGCAGGGCATTCATGCTTTTTCCAAAAGGATTTTTAAAAAACCTACGTTAAATAAATACATGAAGGAATGTTTATGAGAAATGTTTTCCAAGATATTTAGCCATTCTGAGGTCTGTGAACCAGCTGACATTCCAGACCGTACCAGTCAAATACTTCTAAAAGCACATTTTCATGTGATAATGATACTGTATCATCATGTTGCTCTTAATTGTAGCATTGGCATTAAGCAGAAGATTGGCATTAAGAGAAGCTCTAGTTCTGCTCACCTCTCAGACAGGCAACTCCCAACAGACACACCAGCACTGTGCCAACATACTGGCTGACAGGAACCAACTTGGTGCTGCAGATGTAGCCTGAAACAGAGCACATGAACATTTCATCAGTGAAACTCCTCACAAATTAACTGCCAGCAATAAAGAATCCAGTTCAGCGTTCCTAAATCGAAAAGAGAGTTTCAAAACAGAATACTTTGACAGACTTTCTACATATTTCATATAACTACATATTTTATATAATTATGGCACTTCATTATGTATCGAATCTGTACTTTTGACAGTTTTCTGTTTGTTTTAATGTCAAACATTACTAAAATATGGCAAAAATTATTGTTTTTTTCCTGCAAACCCACCCTCAATATGGACCGAAAGCCTGTACTTCTCATTCTATTCTTTGTCCCAATGAATATGGAACGGCTAATATTTCCTGCAGAGGCACAACATGGTCTGAGGAAAGCAGAACTAATGCAAAACAGTTACTTCACCATTTCTACCCAAGCTGTCGGAGCACAATGTCAAAACAAGTGCAGGCGCTCTGCCAGGCTGATGTGACGCCGTATTCAACCCTTAATTACCTTCCAGTCACAACGACGCAACAGCTGCGCATCTCACTCAGCGATCCTGCACATCCACATCTGCTCAACGGCAGCAATTAAACCATCACACACCTTTCCAGTCCTCCCCTAAACTAGCCATTTAACCGCCCGTACCTCGGTGGAACGTCTCTGAATGGAACCACCTGACAAACGGCTGCACGTGGGCTGTCGCACTGCGTTAAAGAGATTAACGGACAGACAGATAAAACAGAAGGCCTGTGCTGTAACAGTATTATTCACGCATGACTCATTTAATATGATAAGACCCAATGAGGCAATCATCATACCCTAATCACTTCCCATTGCAAAAAAAGCATCACATATGGTTCATTTCTACCAGTAAGGGACATTCATGGAACTACAGAATAGAGCTGCACGACATGGGCCACATTTTGAGCTTGTGATGCCTTTTACAATATTAAAGGGCTCATTTCAACAATTTTCTGGGAAATATTGTTTCAAATGGTACATTCATGTCCATATAAAGTCCATATCTGGAAACTAAGCTACAAAGCAACAGTCGATTTTTAAATCAGTTTTTGTGATGTCACAAAATCAACGCAATTAAACTTCTTAATTGTGGTTACAGCAGTTAAGCAGCCATCCATTCACGCACTGATTAGCTCTGTCAGACCTCACTTCATCAGAACACCCAGTAACTCATCTGGAGATGTGATTGGTCACCCTGTCAGAAACACTGTGATTGGTTAGAGGCTCGTTTGCATATTGCAGCCTTTTGTGATTTCAGTACTGCAGAAACCACACACGCTAATCTATTAGAGATTAACAAACACCTCTACACGGCTTGAGGTGAAAGTGTGATGATTAAGGCATGAGGTTTCGACTTAGCTTAGACTAGCTCTAATACTAAACTAACTTGGGACACCATATGAAAAGTAACCATTCTGTCATACTTGAACACACCACAGTACACAGTGTGAAATTCCTCCTCTGCATTTAACCCATTCACCAAGTGAAGCAGCGGGCAGCCAGGAACACATTGCCCGAGGAGCAGTGTGTGGGGACGGTACCTTACTCAAGGGAACCTTATTGATGCAACTAGCAGTCCTGGGATTAGAAACCAAGACTTCCTGACCACTAGACCACCAGCTGCCTTCAGTCTACAACTCAATATGCTGTCTGAGCAGTAAGGGAGAGGCTGTATAAGTTATATTTTACACCTTTAAGTGAGTTTGTAATTGGATGTGTGGAGTACCTTTCCTGTAAAGGTAGCACAGAATGAGGGGTGAGCTGTAATAGGACAGGGACCACAGCGCTGAGGCCTGCAGAGAAACAAAACAAACAAACAAACCAATAAAAAAAAAGACAATTTCAGGACATAGACATGAATCACATCAATATAAAGAGCAAATATCCTAATTGTTTTTCCTCAGTAAGGCCCACTTATGAGATTTGTATAATTTTATTCAAATAAAACTGAAAGAAGACTGTTCTCAGTTCCTCAATTAAACATTACACTTCAACACTGATCTGTGGAGCTGGACTGGTTCCCATATCTGGCCAGGAGAGTAAATAATATATTTTGAAATGATGTATGTACATCAACCTCTTAGGATTCAACCTCCTAGAATTCAAGAAGAATTTCCATAATAAGGGCCCTTTCATATCTCAACGCTTTGGGGCTTAAATTATAATACTTCCATTAATCTTACTTTGTAAAGACTGGGTAGATGTGATTTGTAATGCAGAAGAATTGCACTGCATACAGAGAACGCTGATACATAATGTATATATTATTTAATAGGGTATTAGGCAAGAACCCATTAAATGAAAGCCTACAAATCAATTAATACAGCTGGTGCACCATGTCAGACTGAAGGTGTTCTGTTGGTCTAAAAGGTTCTACGACAGTTTCTGCTCATATTTGCGATGACATTTTCATTGCTGGTTGTGTGCGAATCATTAGTTTGACATTTTAACAAAACTAGCTATTCACCGCTATCTACTGTGTGAGTAAATGCTAACACCTGGACACAGAGGGGTGGAGCTTAACCTGACAATTAAATGGGAGGGGTTTATTTGATCAAAATAAAGTGTCTGGAGAGTAAAGTGGGTGGGGCCTAAATTACACACACTGAGTTAAATGACAGGGCTTTCTCTCTTGCTTTTATTATATTCTTACATTTACATTTTCTCTCTTTCTCTCCTCTCTCTAAATTTTTACATTTATATTTTACATATTGATATTTTTTTTATAGTCTTTTACATTCTAGGAGGCCTTTTTAAAATTATTATGATAGCTATATGCAGACATTGAAATAGAAAATACAATAAAATAAATGTTTCCTGTGATTACAGAGGAAAAGGGAGTCCCAACTTACCCAGCCGAGGATATTGTCCGTGTGTCTTTCCAGACTTCTGGGCAGGTAATCCCAACCCTGCAGGAGAAACCAATTCTAAGTGATATTAATAACTGTTTTTCTTTCATTGTTGCAGTATCTGTGCTTTATGCTACATCTTTAACACAGAATGACCTCAAAGCACACACTGAGTCACTGAGCTGAGGCAATTAAAATAAGACGGAAAACGTCCACAAGAACGCGGCCGATAAGGACTTCCTCATCACTGAGACCAGCTTATCTTTTCAGTTACTAGTCACAGATCTTCCATAGTCAACCTTAACAGATCTACAATGCTGCCTTCAGATTTACCTTAGAATGAGTTAATGAGTTGTAATATGCTTATTATAGCGTCTATCTGACAACAGATACAATTCCTCAACGACATAAAATACACTTTTTAAAATAATTCGGTCCGACCCCAGTATTTGCTCCTACTGTAACCCAGTACGACCTTAAACCAGGTCCCGAGTCCTAGGGCTGACAGAGGCTCCTTGCTGAAACTGCTCTATTTAAGGTGGTGCGGCAAATTCCCTTAAAGAGCCTCGTCACTGGTCACAGAGCTTAAAAAGAGCTTAAACAGCAGACACTTAAACAGGTTTCCAGTCTGCCTCCTGCTCCGGGCCGTGTCTGAGCAGAGCTCGGAGTGTTTATGTGTGTTTTGTTGTCCTCCTGTCAGACCTGTAGGACAGTAAAGTGCTAACAGAATTAGCCTGTTAGCTCGTCCTCTGTCAACACACATTCCACCGCGGAAAAAACGCGTTTCTGCGCGCTCCGAGGGTCTCTAACGTAGGATAGGGGTCCGTACCCGACGCCCTGCTCTTCCTTGGGGTCGGGGCTGCTCCGTCGGGCGGTGAATCCGATGCAGGTTGGGCCCGAACAGGCAGCGCAGCCACAACCAACCGGCCATCGCTCCTCAGGTGGACGGTACGGAAGCCGCGCGGGACAAACCGGCAGCTTCACAACAGACCAGCTCCTCCAGCACCTGTCCGCCCGAGATACTGGGACCAGAACCAGGGGGGATGCTGGGACCGTCAGAGCCACAGTGGGGAAATAATAGGTTCCTCTACGAAAAGGACTAAATTAATGACGATTTCACTTACTATTGTTCACAACGAAGTCTCTTAAGATATGCCTTTATTGTCATTGTACTAAAGCAGGATGCTACTCATTCAAATTGTAGCGGCTACCCAATGGTGCAAACAAGTGCAGACAGAAAACATAGAATAAACAGTAAGCATAGTATAGACAATAAACATCAAACATGAATAGACAACAATGACGCACCATTAACAAGTCAATTATAAAAGTATTGCACTTATTGAGAAATAAAGAGTGCACTAAAGAGCTCTTAAGTTGTGAAAAAGTATACTGGTGGTGCTGAACGCTGAGTGGGTGGAACTCCTTTATCTAGGCTCTCTGTATCTTTAGACACTTTGCAGTCTGTCAGTAAAGCATTTTACTGACCCATTTCTTCTATTTAATCTACTCGATATGTCAAATATAAGACTGAAAATAGTATTTTTGCACAAACAAGATGATTCAATGGAAAATATAAGGGTTTTCCATTTAATCTGCTTGAGAGCGGTATTTTAAAGATAACAACAATAATAATTTTAATAACAACAATAATAATAATAATAACATTATTATTTTCTATTATTGTTATTATTATTATTATTGTTGTTGTTGTTGTTGTTATAGTAGTATTACTGCATGTGTGATTTCCAGGCACAACTCCATATGACCATCATGGTTCTGATATCTTTATTATCATTCTAATAAATGTGGAAACTATGTTCAAGCATTTGACTGTGTGTGTATATAATTGGCTGGTTGTTACTTTAAGGGCCTCTTTCCTCAATTCTTTTGGCTCCTTTACTCTGAATGGCTGGAACAAACAGATTTAAGCACTTTAACTCTGTTCTCTGAGGCCACAACTAGAATCCCATGAACACCACAGTGTGATAGTTGGGAAATATGATTAAAGACAAAACCCTGAATGCTAATGCATTACAATTTATTCAGCATTTACAGTAATCAATAGCATAATAATGTACAGGAATAAGTAGATATAAAGCTTTATATTTGCAGGTGTTTTCATTATGTTTTCATCCAGCTTAATCACAGCAAGAGTCATATCTGCAATAAAAAGACAGTGAAAGAGTGTCATATTAGCATTTAATGAATTCACATCTCTCCCCGTTTCAGAATTTAGTTTTGATGTTTCCCTGTACTTATAAATGAACAGAAAATTCACAGAAACATTCCAAAAAGAAGACAATGGGCAGGTGCTGAAGTGGCGTTCTGTCGAAAAGCTTATTTTTGTGCTAACTTTTGTGAACTCATTAGTCAGTGGTGTTTGTAAATCTTGCTGTACATTTGTACAATTAATTCTAATGAATTCATTCCGTGATTTCCCAGAGGGAGAAATTTTACTGGCACCAACAGTGTGGGTGGAGTTTTTATCATGGATCGCCATGGATACCAGAAATCTTGGTAAAAGTGTAGCTTTCCTTTTTTTTATTGTTTTTGTTGGGTAAATTAATTCATGAGACTTCCTGTTATATAATCATGCATTTCATTACTGCCTTGAATTCAGGAATAAACAGCTGTTTATTAAGTGTTTTTGCCTCACTGGGCTTTCTGTTCTGTTTTGAATGTGTCAGAATTGCGGTCCATGGTGACCAGCAATGTTAGACAGAAGCAGCAGGTCGAGATTAGGTAAAAAAAAATGCTGGAATGTTCCTTTAACAATTAATGGACTGAATGGGGGCAGCACCAGCACTCCTGCGGTGATCGTCTCTCACCTGTCCAGCTCCTTATACACATCCTGCTCTCCTGTGGGCTTCAGATCCTGAAAAGAAGTGAAGAAGCAGAAGAGGATTTCAGATTTACTGTGGTGCTGAACGCTGGGGGTTGGAACTCCTTTATCCAGGCTCCTTGTACCTTTAGGCACTTTGGAGCCTGTCACAGTAAAACATTTGTTCCTGTTTCTTTCAGTTAATCTCCTGAACATGACGAAGATAAGACAGCCTGACATGCACCAACAAGGTGATTCAAAATAAAATAGTGTTTGTGTGTGTGTGTGTGTGTGTGTAGAGCAGAGACACTCTCTCAGAGGGTAGTTGTTTCTTTTCTTACCACAAAAACCCTTAACAAGTTGACCAGGTACAGCCAGCTGATAAGGATATGTGAGCCTGTCTGTGCTTTTGTTTAGGAGTGTGTGGTGTGTGTGTGTGGGTGTGTGTGTGTGATTGTGTGTAAATTTATACACATATAAACTATATGTACAAAAGTATAGGAACTACCAGTGAAGGGCAATCTTGAGGCGGAATGGTTTTGGGGAATATACATATATATATATATATATATATACATATATATATATATATATATATATGTATATATATATGCTACATAATTTAACAAAATTTCATTTAGATTCAGAAGTATATTAATGTAATAATTTGTAATACAGCCTAGATGCCTGCAGGTCAGAGTAATGTACTTTGAAGACGAATATGATATTTTATTATTTACTTCGATTCATTATTTTTTACCGAGCATCACATAGCCGTACACGCATCTCTGCGTATTTTCTTTTTCTAGACGTGGGCCTCACAATTTAGAAATGTTATGTATGCAAAGTTGCAATTCCACAATAATACGTATAATATGAAGATAAGCATACAGAATATAAAGATGTCCACGCCCAAAATGGTGTATTCCAAATTATTGTTGTGTGTGTTGAGTATGTTAATAACTAAAGAATTAAGGTCGCAAATAGAGTAACTAACATTTCTTTTTGCCGCAAGTTTGAAGTCTGCGACATAAAGTGCAATTTGCCATTAAGTCACATCTCACAGTATCATTAGGGGTTACAACTTTAACGCTTATAGACTCTGATCTTGTGTGTTTCAAAGGATTTTGGACTCTCTGCCTGACACAGAAATGAGAAGGGAAGTGGTGATCGTGCCATCTCTTGGACTAGTACCTTAATAAAGGAAAATTCTAAAATGCGTGTGCAGTTTAAACTTATTTTGTCTTTTTTTTAAACAATCTGGTAGCCAGAAATGGACATGGCACATAACAGTTACGTACACGCAGTAGGAGGAGTCTTCAGCCTAGTTGCGTTTTAATTGGCTGTGAGCTGGCCCTGAGTTGTACGGTTATCAGTAATTATATTCAGCATGTTTTGCACAAGAAATGTCATCCAGAAAAGACTATCTTCTTCGCCCCTCAAATTATACCACGAAGATGTCATGCTCCGAAAGCTCATCTGGACATTCATTTCTGGTAGACTCACTGATCAGTGGTAGGGCCGAGGGGAGCAGTCATTACTACCAAAGCAGTGGGGTGTACTTGCCACCCAGCTCCGAGTATTCTTATGGACTGTCTAATTGTAGCTATTTGCCCGGATTCAAACGAAACGACAGTCACAATATGGTCCCTACATCCAGTCCCTACGTGCAGGGCATGGAGTCGTGGCTGGAAACTTCAAGATCGTGTCGAGCCGAACAACCTGGCCACCAAATTCACCCCAGGTCTTTCTCCACGGCCATAAAAGAGGAAAACTCATACTGTTTGTACGAGTCGGAGAAGGGTCCAAAAGACATGGTAACGGAAGACATCTCTTATTCGAGGGTGACGCAGAGCTCATGTCAAGCTGGTAACAACAGCGTCCCCGCGCCCGGTTACTTCCGACTGTCTCAGACGTATTCGGCGGCTAAAGGTTATCCCAGCGACGATCGTCCCGATTCGGTCCAGTTTCTTGTGGCCCGGCTAGATGAAGCGATTCCGGCCGTCCCCTCGGAGGCGCGCGGAGCAGAGAGCCGAGAGCCGACGGTCTGCTCACCGTGCGCCCCAGCAACAGAAAAGGAGAGCCGGAGGTCGCCAGGCGGCCCTGCTTCATCCCCAGAACCTCCAGAAAGCGGCACAGACAGCCCGGAAAAGGCAAATAAAGGTTAGTGGTGTTGAAGGCGGAGAATCTAAACTGCTGGTGCTGACTGCAGTCGGTTGTTGGAAATTCGAGGACACTTAAGTCCACTAAAGTCCAATCCATTACGGCTGTAATAATTTACCTGGTGCGACCAGAATTAATTTTACTTCTTCGCCAGTGTATTAGTGTCGTCCTAGAGCTACGTTAATCGGATTTACTGTACAATCCCGCAACCATCGGCGATCTAACTCTTGCTGGTTTTATTATATGACGAGGGATAGCACGCCCAGACCAATTCTTCGGTGCGCTGCGAGGTTTGAAGTCATCCTGTAAACCTTTTCAGCAGAAGGCTAACCTGACCCTGCCACAAAGAGGAAAGGTGTGTGCTATTGTTCTTTTGATCGCTATCTAAGAATTTCCTGATCTTCGCACTAAATTGTTACGGACTGTACTGAACGGTTACTAAAGGCAACAAACAATACGGTTGCGGGAATCATTCACGTTTAGCGCAAAATATGGCATTCCGATCAATGGTTAGACTTCTAGCAAAAACATAACGCTTGATTTACACGGCTGAAAACCGTGCATCACCAAAAGCATTTTCTTCAAAAGAATTTAGTAATATGATTCATGAATAGTTATTTAAATATCGTTGTTTGTTGATGAAAGGTTATGAGCAGCCATTTATGTAGCCGTGTGCTTGACAGTTTAAAACGCGTTACTTTAATTACTACTACTACTACTACTACTACTACTACTACTACTACAAAAAATGACAACAAAAAATTATAAAACAACTACAGTAATAATAGTAATAATAACATTGTTGTTTTAGTTTGTAAAAGAAAGAAGGTTTAACTGTTGTGGGCTCACTTTGTCTCGTTTCCAACAGGAGAATCCAAAAGTGACAACAGGGCAAACTGGTTGACTGCAAAGAGTGGCCGGAAGAAGCGTTGTCCTTACACCAAACACCAGACCCTGGAGCTGGAGAAGGAGTTCCTCTTCAACATGTACCTGACTAGAGAGCGACGCCTGGAGATCAGCCGCAGCGTTCATTTAACGGACAGACAAGTGAAAATTTGGTTTCAAAACCGCCGCATGAAGCTAAAGAAAATGACTCGAGAAAATCGTATTCGTGAGCTGTCCTCGACCTTCAGTTTTTCCTGAAGGCCTCTTCCAGATCTTTGGCGCCCTCCAACCTCTCACAGAGGTGCCAACGCAGTGAATATTTGACTTGTGCAAGATACTATTGATAAATTATTGTGTCGTATGCCGTTGGAGATTTCTATCGATCAGTGTGTCAGTTTAAATTTCACATTTTGTTCGCTGTCAGACGTCATTATTTATAAAATGTTAGTTGGATTTTTCTTGTAGTCTACGTTAAAGCGTGGAAACCTGTTTTGTTGTATATAGACGGTAGAACATATTAACTGTACATATTTGCAATATTTGCATGATGAACTATAAATTACAAATACAATCAACATTAAAAAAACCCCAGTTATTATGTCCACGTTGTAAAAATGCTGTTGGCTGTTTTCGCCCTTTATGTTAAAAAAAGGTATTTACAATTACCATCGCGGCAGATCACTCTCATTTTATGCTTTCAGAGCAGTCATCGCGCGACTGAACTGTAAATTAATTATTCATGTATGGCAGAACGAAATAAATACATATACATATAAAAGTTACAGAAAGATTACATATCCCTTTTCTCTTACAATCAACCAGGTGGTCTTCGAGCTTGTTTTTCCAAAGAAATTATTAGAAATATAATAGATCATTGGTGTTATGATTCATGTGCAACACGTTGCTTATCAGATTATATATTCTAATTTGCTCCAAAAAATGGGAATGTTAGTAAACTACATCTCAATGTACATAAATACTGGAATAATAATTGCAACATTTTTTTAGGTGGTGCCTTAAATGAAATATTGGGTAATATAAAACTTCTGTTAATTTTACTAAAATTGCTGAAATTTTACTGTATTAAAATAGGTTAAACAATCACGTTTAAATGTTGATAACGAACGCGCTTTACAGCTGTCTGTGAAAATTCGTCTCTCGGGGAAACACAACAGAATACTCCTTTTTGGTTGATTTTTTTTGTGATTTAGTTTCGTGGAAGAAGGAGGGCTGCTGAGTGGTTTAGGTAGTTTTATGTTGTTGGGCTCTGTTTTGTACCCCCACAACACGAAACTGTCTGAATTGCCTCGCAGTGAATTTCGACTCGACGTCGTCTTCATCAACAAAGGATTTTGGATTAATTTAGCATAGTGTTGACATTAGTGAACATGTGGTTTAATAGCACTAGATATATTCATCAGCGACGCCATCATTCACTAAATTGCAGGTCTATGATCATCACAGTTGAGTTCAGTTTGGCTCTTTCAATTGCTAGACTTCCCTAATGCTAATTTTGTTAAATGTCCAGCGGAGCGAAAGGTGAAAAAAGAAAACGCTTTGAGGGGATGCGCCGTGAATGTGGATCAGTCAGCGCAAGGCCTCGGTTACGATCAAAGTACTTTGGCCAAAGCCGCGTGCACAGTGCAGGCCTGTGTAGGGCCCACACCACCCGGATGTTCCTATTGCTCTGGAGCAGCAACACAAAAGCTTTATTGGTGATATTCAGTCCAGACAGCCGAGTAACAACCAGCAGGAAAACAGCCTAATAGCCCTCTTATAAACACAGTCTGTTATTACACTCAGCAATCCACACTCTAACAACAAGACAAGGTTAAAAAGAAAAAGAAATCACTGGAGGAAAGCGAAAATTTGGATTAAGAGTTTAAGGTAGCTTCCACATCAAGGAAGACCAAATGAAAGGTAAGAAATGAATATATGTGCTTCGTTCTTTTATATATATACATATTAAAAGAATCCTTGTGCTCCGATCTTCCATAAATCTGCACTGATTTAGTCAAGAAAATCATGTCTGTGCAACAACAACAGATAGAAAGAGATAGACTGTTTAAAAAACGTTTATATCACATGGTGTCGTAACTGATGAATACTTGGATCAATTCCAGTTCAGTTCATTTGCTGTGCTGTAATTTCTATCTTTTGATGCTTTGATGTTTTACAAGGTTCTTGTGTGGCCCGTTGCGTTACCTCAGGTTGCCTACAGTAATAGGCTCATTAGGCTGATAGTTGATATCAGTGCCACTTTACATTTGGTGGTCAATTTGAAAACATAAGCCATGCCAACCAAAAGCTTAAATCACATTTTAATACCCTATACTCGTCATGCACAAGGCTTGCCATTTAAAACCAAATCGGTAATAATTCTGACATCTCTTAAAAATTGCACGTTAGACCTTTATTTTAATTTATTTTAAATGCACTACACCAGTAACACAAACCTCTGAAAACCCGACAACACTGTTGAATGACTGGTCACTGCTAGTAGATCATATCTCAACTATTCTGTGGCACTTATTGCCATATAAAGCTTACATATGGCTCACGTAACGATTGACTTTATTTCTTAAACATGTCTGTAATATTTTATGTCACCTCGTGCTGCTATAAACATTATGTGTTGGCCACATGCAACGAGTGAAGCCTGCAAAATACTGCAATTCTGAACATCTCCACTAACGTGTGATTGTGCCCATACTGTGTGTATATTTCGTCTTTTTGAAAAATAAGCTGAAATGGGTTACTTGTTACTCCAAATGTGATTTTCATGAAGATACACAAATACAGTTCGGTAAATACGACGATTATTCAGCACAGGCTGCTCGTTTATAACACGCGGAGAGGAATGAACTTAATTGCAAGAATAAAAATCAAATCCACGTTCATAAAAGCATACGGTTCTTCCATTAACAATTTTACTGCAAAATGGAGGCTTTGTAACTACATGCCCCTTTATTGTTCTCTCCCATGGTCACGTGTCTGTGTCATCCAATCCAGTCTCGGCCACGGTTCAACTTATCTGAGGTCTGTAGTTCACCGCGAAGTCAAGTAGTTACTAGATTTGCACATTTCCGCAGATTCTGCGTTTGTGGCCATTTGGTGGTGGAAGGGAGGACGCCGGGGTCGCGAGCAGGGTTTTGTTGTTTTGTTATGTCGACGCTAGGTACTTTGGGCTATTACGCTGACTCGCACATTCCACACGAGGATGACGACGATGATGATAATCATCCTCTGGCCCCAAGCTTCTCCGCAGCGCCGGCGCTCCATCACACGCGAGAGCTGATGCTGTGCGACTATGGCGAGCAAGAGTCCTACCCCTTTCAGGCCAGGTCGGCTCTCTTTGGCGCCTCGTGGAGTCCTGTGCAGCCTCCAGGCAGCGCATCCATCGCCTACCAGCCCTACGTGCACCACCCGTGCCCCCCAGCGGAACCGGAGACTGCGTGCGTGCGCCCCTGGGCGCCCGAACCGCTGTCCGCCTCCCTGCCCTTCGCGGGACTACCGACCGATACGCAGCACGACATCAAGCTGGAGCCACTGCTCAGACGCGGGGAGTGTACGGCTCTCGGCGGGACTGAAGTGGATCAACACGCGGATGCAATCCCCGTGGTAAAGAAAAAGGGTTCGGAACAAGAGAATCCTACCCAGCCGAAGGACGATAACGTGTCAACAGACACCAAACCAGACCTGGACCCAAGTAAGTGCGGCTCTTCTTGTGCTGGCTTTCTGCACATTATGTCCTGTCATTTCCTTTAATAATAAATAAAGTTTTAAATTCCAGAATTGTGGCAAAGTATTAGAACAATGTATTGGATCAGCTACAGAGGTTGCTCGATTATTGGTTAATAAAAACGGTATCTTGCATTTTAACATAATGAAACTAAAAATGTCAAAGTATTCGTTTTATTTTATTTTCTTTCCAATTTGCCGTTGGACAATTTGATTTAAAAATCGTTGTTAGTTAATATCCTGCAAATTAAATGTCTTTCCCTGTTTGCTGAATTTATTTTTAATTAATTTAAAAACTTCAAAAAAAAGAAACTGGTTAGCTTTAATTGACTGCTAATTTGACTGCTGTAGCAACAAAGAGCTGCAGCGAATGCTGCTCAAATTTGGCCTATTTTCTACACTTCGAAATATTAAGGTCCTTATAATTATTCCAATTACCCATACTGTGACTCATTGGATTGCTTGACAGAATTAGATGCTAATAGGTACAATAGCTCTTCTTGAAGGCAAATCATTCGTGAGGAAATATTCAAGCCATCACGGAATGTTTGCTCTTGTAATACTGACAGACCAGAGCGCCTCGTGCACTTGTTACATTTTTGAGTCTATAATCAAATAATTCTGATTACGCTGCACAAACATTTAGACTGCCCATGACTTTTTTCCTTTTAGGCCTTACAGGCTAGGCACAGTACAGCCATCATAAAATGGCCGCAGTGTATAATCCTCAGGGCAATATGACTAGCCTCTGTCTTTCACTTTTCGACCCTTCTTGCAGATAACCCCGCGTCCAACTGGCTACACGCGAAGTCGGGCCGAAAAAAACGCTGTCCTTATACTAAGCATCAAACTCTCGAGCTGGAAAAGGAGTTTCTCTTTAACATGTACCTGTCCCGCGACCGTAGATATGAAGTGGCAAGACTTCTAAATCTCACCGAGAGACAAGTCAAAATTTGGTTCCAAAACCGTAGGATGAAGATGAAGAAGTGCAACAAAAATCGACCAAAAGACAACTGCGAATAGGAGAAACTGCTCAGTGCACTACAGTTGTTTGCGCCGCTTTCTTTCCTGCGCACACGGATTTTGTAAATTATGCATCTGCTTTTGACATAAAGCAACAACAACATGAACAAACAAAACACTTTCCTTTGCACAAACTCTTGGACTGAGAAGGTGCCCCTGTACAAGTCGCGTCTTTGTGTTAGACTATTTGTCAGTCAGTCTTGTGTTTGCTTGTTGTAGGTCTACACGTTTCGTTTGTGTATATTTTGAGCCTTTTTCAGATTGAAGGAACTTTCCAATAGGCTACTGATTTCAGGGATATGTACTGAAATTCTCGACGTTAAATAGGGTTGGTTTGCATGAGTTCCAGCGGTTTTCTGAAACGCCCACGATGTTCGATGTTTTATGTAACTACCTAGATGTATTTAAACTACCTATTTGCATTATGAATATCCGTGTTTTGTCCTGATGACATTAGTGAATTTTGTATCGTAACCATGCTTGAATTATTTTGTGACAAAGAGGGAAAATAAACCTGTACGACAAACAATACCTCAAATGATCAAATCAGCCATTTTGAAAAATTAAAAATAAAATTGTGAAATGTGAGATTTGTTACTGTTCTGTTACTGTACAAAAACATATACATATATACATATGTACACACACACACACACACACACACACACACACACACACACACACACACACACACACACACACACGCACATATATCTATATAGAGCGAGAGAGAGAGAGAGAGAGGGAGAGAAAGAGAGAGAGAGAGAGAGAGAGAGAGAGAGAGAGAGAGAGAGAGAGAACGAAAACACACCCCTTTTGCAGTAT
>JBBPDC010000007.1:8065962-8076494 GCA_037974485.1 Hemigrammopetersius urotaenia | reverse complement strand
CACACACACACACACACACACACACACACACACACACACACACACACACACACACACACACACACACACTGTATTGCATTATTCTCTTCGAGCCATAAATCTGTGCGCGGTGACTTGTGAAGACTCCTTGGAGATGAATTACGAATTCGAGCGAGAGACGGGTTTTATCAACAGTCAGCCGTCGCTCGCTGAGTGCCTGACGTCCTTTCCCCCTGTCGCTGATGCATTTCAAAGTTCATCAATCAAGAGCTCGACGCTTTCACGCTCGACACTGATTCCTCCTCCTTTTGAGCAGACCATCCCGAGCCTGAACCCGGGTAGCCACCCTCGCCATAGCCGCCCTAAGCAGAACCCCCATGGCTCTTGCCCGTTGCCTGCAGCCTCCTTACCCCCGGAATACCCTTGGATGAAGGAGAAAAAGGCTTCAAAGAAAAACCAGAGTTCGGCTGCAGCCACTACCGAGTCTTCTCCAGTCTATTTCTCTCCTCAAGGTAAAACAACAACATTTTTGATGCTGTTTTTATATTTTTTTAAGATCACATTACATAACCAACGTTTGTTAAGTTAACCCTAAGTAAATATTTTCACAAATAATGACAATTTGAAATCGACGTTTTCCCAAATAATGCATAGAAAGGGAAATTTCAGTTGAATTTTCCCAGATAACGTTTTAAAAATACATTTTGGGTTGACATTTTACCAACTAATGCTTTTCAATTTTAAATTAAATTACAATGTGTACTTGGGAACTCTCGTCATGGCTTCAGTTAACTTGAACGGATGTGTTATATGCGGAACATATAAACATTTATTGTATAAATCGAGGGTGTATGGTGTTGACTCCTAAACCCTACTCGCACTCATCGCACTGCAGGGCGTGAATTTTACTATTTGACAGTAATGAAGAGTGATAGATTGAGCTAGCTGCCGTATTCATTAATCTCCTCGCGATCTGGTCACACCAGACACGCTCGCTGCGCTCTGGCTTTTTGGGGAGGTTGAGGACACAAATTATTCTCAGCGCCGTGGCTCGAGTCCACAAACAATTTATGCCCCCCGAGAAGCGCCATATATTTGACGAGTTTGCGATGTGGGCTGTAGGGCCCTACGGCGCTATGTTGTAATTAGTGGCATCTCTGTAATATATTACATGGTGATGTGATTCCCCCTCCAATCCCCCTGCTTTACAGGATCGCCGGAGCTCGCTGATGGAGGCGGCGGGGCGACGACCCGCAGGCTACGGACGGCCTACACCAATACGCAGCTGCTGGAGCTGGAGAAGGAGTTTCACTTCAACAAGTATCTTTGCAGGCCGAGGCGGGTGGAAATCGCCGCGCTGCTCGACCTGACCGAGAGGCAGGTAAAAGTGTGGTTCCAGAACCGCAGGATGAAACACAAGCGACAGACGCAGTGCAAGGAGAATCACCACGGAGAAGGCCGGACGGCCAGCCTGGAGACCTCTGCCGAGGGGAAAGCCCTTCTACCTCCAGCCTCTTCTGGAGCTCTCTCGGAGAGGGAGGGCTATGCGTTTCAGCACAACGCGTCGCCTCTTCAGCACTCGCAGAATGGACACAATGGAGACGCCCAAAGCGCTACTGTTTCGCCTTTGAACAGCAATGAGAAAAATCTGAAACATTTTCCCAATCCGTCACCCACTGTTCCTATCTGCCCCGCAACAATGGCCTCAGAGAGCGCATCTGTCCGGGACAATGGCTCTCCTCCGGCCCTGGACTTTCACGTTTTCTCTTCGGATTCCTGCCTTCACCTCTCAGATGCCATCTCGCCGAGTTTGTCAGACAGCCCCATGAGTTTATCAGCAGAGACTTTCGATTTCCTCTCCGAAACGCTCACAACGATCGACCTGCAACACTTGAGCTACTAACTCTAAAACTTTCAGTCGCAAAGGAGTCGATATCTTTCTCACTTTGATGGTCAGTGTGCTTTAATTATGACTTAAAAAATAAAACATTAGGCCTGGACCGTTAGGATACAATGTGTTTTAATTGCTTAAAATTGAATGATTTGTGTTTACAACGTAAAAAAGTGAAAAATGATATTTTTCTCTTTTATTTTTGTATAATTTCCATCCCCCGGCGACGCGCCGTATTTTCCTAGAATAAATTTTTTTACCTCTTATCGAAGATAAAGCAGGCCGCTGTGTTTTGCATTAATTTGAGTGTTTTTTTGTAGGATTTGGGTGTTTTGTTCAAAGCCCATTGTATCATTATGTCATCAAAAGGATAAAAAGACAAATTATGCATGAGCTTGAATATATTTGGCAGATGCTAACTTCATTTTCTGAAGGTAATTATATTTAGTTGGTTAATATAATTTATATCCAGTGCGTTTTACTTGGGTTGACACAATAACTTTTAAGCAGCATAAAGGAGATATTTGTATAGTTGTTAAATATACACATTCAGAATTGCTGTGAGTATTTACATATTCCCAAATACAAGCTTATTGCAAATTACCCCATGGACTGAGTAGTTTTATATAAGCAATATGGAGGCCGAAATGCATATTGCTTATATTGTCTGCTTTATATGAATTCAGCAGAGGCCTTAACTGTTGCATTGGGTATTAAGATGCATTGAAATGTGTAACAAAATCATTTCAAGGAAAGCGGCTTGAAAGATGGACGTCCCTTCTGGTGCACAACCTAAAAAAACTCCGAGTGTATCGAAAAACGCAGGGAGTTCCATGGCCAGGCACTGTAACGTTTAGAGGTTTAGCAATTAAATTTTATAGCCTATTAAACCTTCGACACAGGCTTAGTGTTGAGGCAGCAGTCTAATTCAATACGCTCCTGAGAATGTGCACTGACTTCAGCATCCTGATCAGTCAGCATTATAACTTACAGCAACTCGATGTAGATTTAGCGCGGAAACGGATAATACGTACTCGATATTTAAGATAGATTAGCAATTTTGTTTTTGTTTGTTTTAATTGTAGCATAAAGTTTTTAATATATAAAACATTCGGTGGGGCAATCAAGAACCACTTATACTGCCACTATAGCAAGAATTTATATTTTTACGAACCACGGTCAATCAGATCAGTTTTTGTAACGTCAAAAAAGTTCTAGGTTACGTTAACTCGCACAAAGTCATGCGGGGGAGTGTCATCGTGTCCTAGCACAAATGTGACAAAATTGCACAAATGTTTGTCTACAAATCTCCAAATCTCCAGAGTTAATGTTTCTTGTCTTCTTACTCACCCATAGTAGATCACAAACAAATAAAGGTGCATCCACATTTTAGTACGGGCGTGAGAAAGACAGATATTACGGTAGGTCTAATCATATGAAGAAGTAATGTTTATGAGAACAGTCATTTGTCAGCCAAGACCTGTTTGTGTAGGGCGCTATTAAACCATGTCAAAAGCTATGTACATTCTTTTGCTTCTGACATAAAGCCATGTTCGTGCCAGTGCTGCAGGCCCAAACATGAAGAACGTCTCCTATGGTTTACCGCCTGCAATCACATATCTTAATTTAATGTTCCGTGTTTTCTCATAGCTAGATCTAGCAGGGATCTGAGATAAGCCTTTCTTTTCATTTTCACATTTTAAACGCTTGACTGGAGCGCTGTGGGCTGCGTGGCTTGCCCTTTCAGTTAGTAGGACTATTGTTATTTTTTGAAGGCCTCTGTAGTGCGTTTATTCACGTTATTTATTTGGTGTGTCTTAATGCTGTTGATTTGATTAAGCTAGTGTGAAAAGACAATGTAACTTAAACCCAACTGACAATGTAGACTTTATACAGTTTTTGTTACCGTCCCGCGAGAGCGAAATAAACGTAGCCATATGTCAGTTTGGGCCTAATGCTGGCCATCTGAAACTATTAATAGCCTACACAGACTTGTGTTGTTATGTGGAGTTATTTGCACGTCATGTTCAACAGTGGGCCGTTGACCTAATCATTTCCCCAAAGCTGACGCCACGTTGCAGTTTGGAGGTAAGTATTAACATGGAAATGAGCCCTACAAGGCAGCTCTCTGGCTCCAGGCTTTTGGTGGGAACTAATAATGAGGCTGAGTGTGAACCTACCATGACAAACTAACCTGCAGTCATGAGAAAGTGCAAGAAGATTAGTCGCATTGTGAACCATTGTGACTAGATGTCATATTGAGACCATTTGTAGACTCAAAGAATTCCCAAATGCGTTTTATTAATTAAAGACACAAGCAAAACCTTGTTGCTGTTTAGTGCTCCAAGCAAAACCTACTCAGGGTTAGGTTAAACACACTTGTTATGGACCTGTAGAAGTGTCATTACTCACTCTCTCCTCATGGGCTGTAATTTCAAGTGTTAAGGATACATTTTGGATCCTTTCTGAAAAGTGACAATCCAATCAAAGACGAATCCATCCAATCAAGAGTAGAGTTACTACACTTCCTACGTATGGTAAGAATCTTGAATGTTGTCTGGTATATTTCATTCAGATCTGAACCCGAGACAGGCTGTGAGTATTCAGTATAAGCTTTTGTTACAGTCAGAAGCTGTATTTCAGTAGTCATTTGCATGAACTCAAGAGCACTATAGACTTAAGCACTATAGACATAAGTATAAAATAAAATAAGTAAAAAATAAAGTAAAAATAAGTAAAAAAATAAAGACCAAAGGTGGAATTTTAACTGACCTTGTTTTTGGAAAAGTCTTGTGTAGAAAGGAAGGAGATTATAGTGGACTAACAAAAAGAAGGAAACTAGGCTCCAGGTCAGAATGAGAAAGAACAGCGTGACTGGCATGTTTATTTGCAAAATTCTGAGCAAGTCCATCAAACTTCATCAAAACTTTATCCATCAACTCAGGTTACCTAGTAGCATGTGTAATACGAAGTCGTATAAAGCAAAATTTTATTTATCAATCATAGTTGGCAAGAGATTTGGTGCAGATATAAATGTTTAAGAACAAAAGTATGCAATTTATGGGTGTAGGCCAGTTTGAATTAAACTAAAGTGATTCTGGAAACCATGGTCACATTAATAACACCAAGGAAATAATTTATCGTTTAACATTGTTAGTGATAGAAGATACCCTTTCAGATGCTCAGTAACATAAATTGCTGAGAAAGACTTGACCTTTCTCACAAGAGGTCTTTCAGTAACTTTAGTTAAGTAATGCAAACAATGGTATATACAATAATATTTATTTACACTGAATGTTATTAGAAAATGTATAGTCCTGCTTGATTTTCTTTTATCAAGGGCAACAGTCAGCAGCTAAGCAAAGAAATGCTAATGCTAGCTGATCTATATATATAAGACATACATTATCATTTTGTCATTATCATATTAATACAGTAGTTTTGCAGTTGAAAGAGTGTGGTCTCTAACACAGACTAATTCAATTATTCTCAGATTCAGGGAGGAAATTCAAAAAGCACCACCCTCCAGATGATCATCTTTGTGTGTCTATTAATGACATATTCCTCAGTAACTCCCATTAACATCGTTTTGTATTTATTGTGCTTGCCATTCTCACTACAGGTTTGTTGTAGGATTTCTTGCAGAGGTTTTCCTTTGCTTGATCGAGAACAGAACACTTATAATTAAGAACACTGATAGTTAAGAAAAATGTCATAATTTAGCATGGGCCAGTTCAAGATTACCTATGAATTATATTAAATATCATTTGTGCATTTTCCTTCATCTTTAGCACCTGGTGTTAAAAAAGTATAAAACAAGTTTTGCAATGCCCTGATTATTTGTTCTTAATAGTCTCAAAGTCTAAAACTGTAATAACATCCCAACATTCCAGGACTCACTGGCTTATGCATCTAATTCTCACATAACTGTAAAATTTTTGATTCTGTGCAATGCTTAAGACCTATAATTAGCAATATTTATAAGTACAAAAAAGGCAAAATATCTTCACAGAATTCTACAGTATCCAGAGACAGATGAAAAGCTGCAGCACTCTCTCCCTTTTGTGGATAACATCTCACTTTCAGTACACTGAATAACAATATCCTGTAGTTCTTCCAACTTCAATTATTGTTTTTCAGACAGCATCTAGTACACTTGCTAATAGTACTGGCCATTACGTTTGATGGTCATATCACATGCACCAAGACACTGGGTGACATAGTGATATCGTAAACGTCATTATAAGTGACACAAATTCAAATTTAAACTTAACACAATTGATTACTTGATATATACATTCACTAGCACTTTTGCTGTTAATTTCGGAAAAAAACATCAATCGACAGTGTGGGTGTAAGCATCTGTGATGACAGTTAAAATTAAACTCATCAGCAAAACTTGCAGAAGATGTAAAGAACAGAGCATATTTCCAACCTTACAATGACAGAAAGGAAAACTCCACCACTGTTCCACTGACATGGTGTGCTATGCCTGTGCAGCCATTTAAAGCCTGTGTGGTCAGTCTTCAGCTGGTTTCCATGGAAACACAGCATTTGCTTTTGCGATTTTTTACATCATTCCTATGCAGAGCATGACCTCTCAAAGACTTAATAAAAAATTACCATCATTATATGATAAATCAAGTCTTACTTAAATGCTTACTCTTTGTGAGGTTTTTGGGTAGTGTACCTCAGATTGGCTGCAGTGGCTATTGTTAATGAATGTTGGACAACCATTAGTAAACGACTGATTGTACACAGAAAGCAGTAAAGGAGGTGCATTTCTTATGAAAGTATACTGCAGACATCCCTACAATGCCAAGTAATCCCAAAGCATTAGATGAACATTTTCAAAACTCTACGTCTTACTGATATAGTAGAAACAGACTGACCTCAGAACTTTTGGTATATACAACAATGGTTTCAGCTTTACATTGTTTGGTTACCAATTTTTACTAGTTAAGCACTGTGGCATATTATTTATCCTATTAAATTGAAGCCTGTAGTAGACACCATATCTGAATGAATTCTGATATCTGAATGCAACAGCTGAATAGAAAGTCACTCACAGCTGGGCACACCATGAAGGACTAAGCAAAGTTTAAGAGCATCCTCTGAAGATTTGTCACAAGAAATCAAGTCGGTAAGGGGGTGTGAAGCTCAAAACACGAAAGACAAGTAGCTGCATTAGTATCAGTTCAGCCATCAACTTGAACTCACTGAGGAGAAAAAGGTCAACTTTTCCTTCTCTTCACCTGGCTCTACTGTTTTTTGTCAAGACACTAGCACGAAAAGAAGGGTTGAAGTTTCTCTGTAAGCTAATTCTCAGCTATTTCAAAACAACACCTGAGCACCCTAAGCCTTTGAAGGCAAATGCACCTTCATAGCCACCACAGAGTTTTCACTTCACAGGTACCATTTGTGCCCTCCAGGCAAGTTACAGTGGTAAGTGCAGCTCATCATGTGTACCGCCCCCAGGCTTTGGATGCTGCTCAGGTGTTCTTATACCGGTAAGAGCTATGTGTAGAATGCTGAAGCTCAAGTGACCTCTAAGGCAAGTGTTTTCTGGACAGGAACAGTTTTATATTTATACGTTTACATATTTGGGCACATTTTTATGTCAGTCTGAAAACACTAAACTCGGAAAAGCATTTCTTAATTTTACTTTGTGCACAGAGGGCACTGTTATGCTTATGGGGAACTAAATCAAGTAAAATTTATTTATGTAGCACTGTTCATAACGGTTGGCTTTTACAAAGTAAGCAAGCCTGAGGAGACAGTGGCAAGGAAAACTTCTGTCATCATGCAAAAGAGGCCTAGAGAAAAACCAAGAAACCTATCCTCCTCAGGTCGACATTGAATAGCAAAACAATAGCAGAGCATTTAATATTATTATTTACACTGAATGAAAGAGACAGAAGTTACAGTTATAGTTAATGTTCACTAACAGCCAGACACGGTGGCTACAAGAGATTAGTGGTCTTCTACCCAGTTTTTCAGTGTTCTCAGAATGGTCAAAGAGTAGAGGTGTCAGAAACTGATGCTGGGCATTGTGCATGGTGAACTTTGGCTTGTGTAAGGCTGCTCACATGACTGCCCTGGAAACTAAAGTCATAAAATGATTGAAGAACTGGACAGAGAATTTTTAATCTGCTATGTGCTACTTCTAAACTAATGTTTCCAAAGTCAGTCTTCAATGCCCCCAAAGCTAAATAATTTTTTGTTTAACATACCTGATCCTGCAAACAACAGAGCTTGTAAAATAGCTAATAATCCAAATAGCACCTAAAAATAAGGATACTGTAAAGGTTTGTGTAATGCAATAGAACTACTATTTCTTGGTCCCTAAATACCCTTTCAATAAATGTTTCTGAAACAATTTGTGAATGAGATGTGAGAGAGTATAGAACCCTTCCCAATTTGACAGAATATAAGGTAAAGAATGTGAAGTTAATGAAGGTCCCAAGAGTGACATTTTGTACCGCCTGTCTTTGTCTGTTGAGATTGTATTGCTGTATTCTTGATATTATGCTCCTGTTAGAGAAGGGTGTGGAAGGGGTGCCCGCATGCTATTGCAAATATATAACACACCAATCAGGCATAACATTCAAACCACCTGCCCAATATTGTGTAGATCCCTGTAGTGCTGCCAAAACAGAACTGTCAACATATGGACTTCATGAGACCTCTGAAGGTGTGCGGTGATAGCACCAAGAGATATTTTAAGTCATGTTCAGCGTGAGATGGGGTCTCCATGGATCACACCACTTTGTCCAGATTGGATTGGGAACCGGGGAACTTGGAGGCCAAGTCAGCAGCACCTTTGTCATACCATTGTCAAACCATTCCTGTACAATTACTCTGCATATCCTGGCTTGCATTCTTCCCACAGTGCATCCTGGTGCAACCTTTTCCCCAGGTAAGTGACACACACACACCCTGCTGTCCCTAAGATGGGATTCATCAGACCTCTGAAACTGGATCCTGGTCTCTCTGTCTGATAAAACCTAGCCAGTAAGAACTGGGAACAACATCTCCAGTGCCATCATCCTGAGCCTTGGTGTTTACACTGTGGAGAACCTCAAGTGGAACAATGCCAAGAAGGCCCAGCATCATGTGTACTTGCTACAAAGACTGAGGACTGAGCAGCAACCCCCCCTCACACAGTATTCACTGCACTCTACAGAGAGAGTAGAGATCATTCTCAATAACACAGTATACACACACTATACTGTTCTGCATAAACAAAAGAAACTTACTCCTCAACTATCATTGTAAATACCCTATTTTTTACATACTGTATTGATCCCAGAGGTAATTACTTAGAATTTAACGCATTCACCTAGGCGCCCAGGGAGCAGTGTGTGGGGCAGTCCTGTGACTCACACCCAGTACCTGCTGATTACAGGGGCAATCCCTAAGCACCAGGCCAACAGTTGCCCATTATTACATACTGTACATTTGTGTTGCTGCTGTTTGCTATTTTTGCACAATTATTTATTGCTGTCTACCTACATTATTATACTGTTGCCCTTTTATGACAGTTTTTTACACTCTGTCTTTTAATTTAATACAATAAAATAATATATAATATAACATAATATAATACAATAATAATATAATATAATATTAAATACTATAATATAATACAATATAATACAATATAATATATGTATTAACACAGACACGCACAAACATTCCTCAACTTAAGGTTGGTGCCAGAAGCTAAGAAGCATGAACTGAGGTAAGTCTAGATCAAACACGGCTGTCTCAGAGGGGATGAGATACGGGTGTGCTGCCCTCTTCTTCTTAAGGTTAAAGGTCACTTCATCTCTCCTCTCCCCCTGTGTGCCGGATGGAGCTGCGGCCAGGTCAACTGAGGTTCAAGCACTGCAGAACAGTTTTGAAGTAAAGGGAGTACCAACTCTCAGTGCATATGGCACAAGAGCACTTTCAGTGACATATTAACTGTGCTGCATTTTGTGCTTTAAAGTCATAACCATAGTTATTAGACTTGCAGACAAGTTATTGCTTTTTCTACTTTGTGAGAAGCTACTTTTGAGACAGTGAAATTATATTTTAAGTTTGCTTGCATGGCAAAATGATATACAAAGCTCTTATCTCTGTTGTCAGACTTATCAGTGATGACTGAAACGTGATAGTGTTCTGCTCATTAACAAAACAGATTTTTTGCTTTCTCTGAGAAACATATACACATACACTGTAATGGAATGTTAGTGTGTGTGCATGTGTGTCTGTTTCTCAGAGAAACACACACACATGGTGGTGGAATGTTAGTGTGTGTGTGTGTGTGTGTGTGTGTGTGTGTGTGTGTGTGTGTGTGTGTGTGTGTGTGTGTGTGTCCTGCTGTAGTTCTTAAACTACTGCCCACTTTATTAGACATGACTAATCTGATATTAACCTTGTAAATGTAAACATACTGATAATAGCTAATCTACAACGGCACTGTTTGTTAGTCATCCTCTAGTCCTTCATCAGTGGTAAGTTTCTGATCAGTGTCACCAGGAGACTGCTTGCTGGGTTTTATTTGTTGGGGTGGGGTTCACAGTGCCACAGGTGTTTATAATGGCTGTGTGTGTGTGTGTGTGTGTGTGTGTGTGTGTGTGTGTGTGTGTGTGTGTGTGTGTGTGTGTGTGTGTGT
>JBBPDC010000007.1:8048884-8061475 GCA_037974485.1 Hemigrammopetersius urotaenia | reverse complement strand
TGTGTGTGTGTGTGTGTGTGTGTGTGTGTGTGTGTGTGTGTGTGTGTGTGTGTGTGTGTGTGTGCTTGTGTGCTTTTCATGGTAGCCCTACCTCACCCTGGCCCTTTGCCTGCCTTTCAGGAATTCGGCAAACAGAAAGCTTCCAGCTCTTTAACCAGGCTCGTAAAAGTGCATTGATACAATATACATAATACGCACAAAGGTTTGTAGATACATGGGCAATATTTTCAAAAACATCTTAGCACAAAGATGATAATGAAATGTGAATTCCATATTAAATTTAGTTAAGAGTTATCTAAATGTAACAGATTTTAGGAAGTCCTGATAATTTAATGTTTCATTTGGAATTGAGTCCTACTGTTGTTGCAGTAACCACTTCTGCTCTTCTGGGATAGCTTTACAGTAGATGCTGCAACATTGCTGTAAGGATCTGACTGCATTCATCCACAAGAGAATTAGTACAGCCAGATCCTCTGCCACAATCCAAAACTGGTTGGTTGTCTGCCTCTGTAGCTGACACTTGGCATTGGACATAGTAACCTCTAGCTCCTGTGTGGCTGTTTCAAAGCATCCCATTCCATTGGCAAAGCTGTCCTCTGGTGGTGTATACTGTTATACTGGTGGTGGTGAATGCTGAAACCTTCATCTAGACACACTGTATGATTAGGTACTTCGACACCTGTTGCAGCAAAACATTTATACTCATTTCTTTTATTTAATTTACTTAATATGACAGTTTGACAGGTATAAAATATTATTTTGTCCAGTGTTTCATACATACACTAGACACTGAAATGTTGATGAGTATGATATGTGTTCGTTTTTTAATTACATACATGGTTTTTTTTGTTATAGGATATTATGTAATGCCCTTTATATGTAGCTCAGTATTGTTATGTTTATTTTCTAATGAATTACATTTCACGTCCAAACACAATCATTTAATTTGCGTTACTCTTAAAGTGATATGACTATGACTAGGTTTAGGTTTCCTTAATAGTTTGTTTTTTTAGGGCCTCTCAATATTTATAAATGTCCTCAGAAATGTTCCTCAATGAGAACAAATTAAAGTAACTCACTAGGAGTCTGGTCACTTTTGGACATTTAGTGCGTGTTGAGTAGCGGTGATATAACTGTGATACTTTTATAAACTTTTTGGGCCTTGCGTATCTTTCTCAGCAAGGATAAAACCCACCAGCAATCACGGACAGCAGTAGAGGAAGGTAAACAGATTCTGATGACAAATTAACATCAGCCATCAAAGCGTGCAGACAGCAGAATGATCTAGTGAGACACGAGTCCTAAATTACTGCACCCAGAGGCTACAATCTTGGCTGGTTGCCACAGTCTGTAAGTGAGCGGGGAGCGTATGTACTGTTCGTGGTGTGTGTGAATGTGTGTGCGGTTTTTTTTCAGTTAGAAATCATGTTCTCAGCACTTTTACATTCATGGCTACTTCCGTGTCACCCAGGCAGTCAGGCCACTCGACGCTTCCGTGTTTCAAGGGCGATCGTGGCCGGAGAGCTGCAGCATGAAGTCCATCCCTGAAGATTTAACCAGCCTCATCTCAGGTAGCGCCTAAACTCAGAAGTGACTAAACGACGCGAGGTTCCCGAAACCGTCTGAAGCGTAGGTGTAGGGACAGGGCTGAAAAGGTTTCTTCACGTTAATCTATCAGAAAATAAGAAAAGAGGAAGCTGAGACCAACTGCTAAACGATAGTGTGGGCAGACGGCAGACGGCAGACGGCTGACGGCTAAAAATGATATGTGTCTATCTATATGTGCCACTTTCTGGTGCCCTACATACACAGTCAATGGTCTGAGCTAGAAAAAGTGAAAGCTGTATTTAAGCTACATTTGAAGGACAATCTGTATTTTTAGATTTGGAAACCTTTCTGGCTGACGTCCTGAAAGGTGAAAATTTGAGTAAGAAGGCAAAAGAGAAGAAGGATGCTTTTATCAAGAGGATCAAGGACGTCAAGGCCAGGTATGAGGAACGCACCTAAGGATGACACTTATTAGCTCTGTTGTTTAGTCAAGTTGATACATAAATGTTATTTTTGAAATTATATATTTTTTTCTTTTCAGTTACCCTCAAGAGTTTAAGGACAAACGTAAGTTTTTTTTGTTGTTCTGTGTTTGATAGGTTGAAGGGGTTACAGGAATAGAGAAGTTCCTGAAAATAATAGCTATTAGTCTGTCCACATAGTTGTTCTCAAAGAAATGCCCATTGGGGCATTTTAAATATATTCATCACTGTAAAAGTTACATGTGTGCCATAAGAAAACTGCTTTTTTCTTTTCCATGTCTCCCATGCAGCTGTATGATTAGAAGAGCTTTCAGTAGCTGCTGCTTGTTTACTCCTAGATAAGATGAGATCATGTTTGTGTTATCTTTGATGATGCTATGTCAAGCTCGAAAGAGGAAGCTGATATGTTCTTTCATTGGCAACAACCGAAACCAAAGCACCTATGTGCCTGCACTTTGACATTCAGTGGACTGTATTTAGAAGGTATAATTTATGTTCTTAAAAGAATAATTCACTTTTTTTTTTTGTCTCAGAAGTCTGGTTGAACTTACATGTACTTCTGCTTTACCTTTTATAAGACTTAGTAATGACAGATGTTGACAGCATTTCAAACAATGTACTATTTGCACATATTTCCCCATGTATTGTGTGATTTGCACATATTTCCCTAAATAGATCACCATAGTTACCCAAAATGATCTGTTGTAAGAGCATGAAAAGGCTGGTCTAACAGGTGCACTGTTTTCCACATACTCTACATTTGACTATTCAAAATTTATGCAAAGTATTTTGTTTGCTGCAGGTTCATTTGCTTTGGTTCATCATTATTCTGTGCACATTACCTGTTACTACCTGAAAATTAATACGGTGTACCTTTCAGGCTTGACATTCAATTCTGAAGGCAATCTGATGTTCACATATCCAACATGCACACTTGCAGTTGCAAAGGAGTAAGCTCAGCTTGTTGGTGTCCATCTTCCCCACTGTGGGCTTATGATGTGGCATGATTGCTGCTTGTATAGCAAATGACTGATGAGGACTTTGTCATGTAGGAGATGAAGACTGGGATGATCTTGAGGAAGCAGACAGCAACAATGATGGTGGTTCCCTGCACTCGGAGCGAACGGACAGAGATGAAGACATGGCATATGATGGTAGGGGCAACAGAAACAGTTTTATGTGCAGGTTTTATATAGCCAGAAAATACCCTAGAGCACAGGAAGCATATGGCGTGATACCAGTATAACGGTAACAACATTAATGCACCTTTTTGACTGTTGTTTGCAAATTATGCTTGTTCTGATTGAATTCTCTGCATTGTGTCTCATGTTAAATGCAGTCCAGGCTTAAACACTCTTTATAACTTCAGTATGAAAAAGTGCAGCTACTGCTCTAGACTGAATAGGCAAAAGGTGGATTCAGAACAAAGCCTTTGTATGCACTTGGATATAAATGTAAAATTTGGTTCTATAAATGTAAAAACGACTTATGCCCTTTAATCTAAAAAGCTGTTGCTCATTACATTTTAGTCATGAATCAATTGATAGTCAGTACTGGAATACTTAAGTAATACACTCAACACTAGTTGTTTATTATATGACTGAGAGGAGACTGGACTATGTGCAGAAATTAAACTGCTGGGTGATGTTTTCATTACTGAAAAAGGTCTACCAACAGAGGCACCCCAATCTATAAACACAAGCACCAGCTGATGTGAATAGCACCCTCTCTAACCCATAAGAAAATGCAGTATTACTGTAGAGGACTGTTATGGAGCTGTTTGTCTCTCATCTGGCTGTGTACATCTGTCTCTCTGTCTCTCTGTGAGTTGTAGAAAAGTACATGAGCTGAAACAATGTGTGTCGTAGCTCAGCAACAGGCCTGGGAATGACTAAAAAGCACTGGGTGAGACTGAGTGCTCCTTTTGTCTGGACACCAATGCTTTATGACATGTCCACAGCCAATGTCATTTCAGTCCCTCAGTTGTATTAGGCACAGTTCAGGGAACCCTATTGGATAAGGCTAAACTAAGGAAAACAGCCAGTAAATCTAACTCATTTTAGATCTTGATGCATTTCTTATCACATGGACCACTCGTGGGCTCTGCTGTTATAGTAGGAATGTGCAGATAGACATCACAGAGTGTTTTCTGTGTGTCAGTTATGTATATGGATGTCTGTCATTGTGTCTATATGTGTGTGTGTTATAGTTGTCTGTATTTTACTGCTCTGGAAAAGCACTGAGGTGTTTTATAGGCCCTTTTGCCCTCTGTCTGCCTGATAGCACAGCTGCTATTGCTCTTGCACCCAGGAGAAAATGCTCTGAGCCAATGCTGCTTTTCAGGAATGAGATAAAACAGTTTGTTTATTTTCAGTCGGCTTTTCTCCTATTAAATAAACAACCATTTGTCTGGATTAGGAAAAACAAACGACTCATTTCTTATTGGAACTTTTTAAAGCATAAATGTGTGTTTTTGTGATCACGAGTGCTACGGTTAGTAACAGGAATCACCAAGTGACATTACACTTCTGCTTTTCATTTGACAGGTTTTTTTGTTCTTTCACAAGGCTCTGTGAATACTAATGTGTTGCAGTTGTTGGTGCTATTTATTGATGTGACATGCCTGTAGAAGCAGCTAACATAGAATGCGGCAGTGAGCTTGCTCAAAAGATATCTCAACCCTACTCACTGAAAATGGTTTGCTCTGCAGCTTTGAAAATGACCGTCCAGTTCACATTTTATCTTAAGGCTTTGTCTTCTTCCTTCAAAAAAAAGAAAACACAGGAATTGGAACATGGGTTTATCTTTGGTGAACTTTGATTACATTAAATAAAAATGCTTGTTTGGACCTGTGTGATTCTGGCATGTATTACTGCTTACTAGTATGTTCACAGGAAGGTTAAATGTGTCTCATGCCTTGTTGTCAACCATAGTTATGGTGGTATGGGTGTTCAGTGCCAAAGAAGGTCATTTATAAGTCACCTGCTCTCTCATGCTCATTCGGCCATGCAAATAGTGGAATAAACAACTGGGTTGGGTGGATTGCTTAGTTTTGCAATGCAAACAGGGAATGCATATGCTGATCAGCCATACCATTAAAGCCATCTGCCTAAAATTGCTTAGGTTTCCCTTTGTGCTGCCAAAACAGATCTGAAGCATTGAGTATTAGACTCCAAAAGACATCTATCTATCTATCATAGACATCTATCTATCATAACTAGCATGTACTTTCAGTAATTTGTGCCCATGTAGGTCTTCTGTGGGATCAGATGGGCTTGCCTTCACTCCACAGGCACATTATTGAGACATTGTCATCCATGACCCTGTCATTGGTTATCCTTACTTGGATCATGTTTGTGAGGTTCTTACCACTGTATACTTGGACCTCTGGACTTGCCATTTGGAGGTGCTATGAGCTAGTTGTCTAGTCATCGCACTTTGGCCATTGTCAAAGCTGCTCAGATATAATCAGTGTTATTCTCTTCATCTGTTGTTTTATTAACATTGTGGCTGATTGGTATTTATGCTGCATTCTGGTGAAATTAGGAATAAAGACAGTAAAACCTTCCCCAATCTGCTTAAATAGAACAAACCAGTCTGCATGACCCAGCAATAGTCATTAATAACTGAGCAGTAGAAAGCTTAATTATATGAGCAGTTTTCATTGTGTTGTATTTCTTTAGGAACTCAGCAGGCTCCTCCTGTGGCAGCCCAAGATCTCCAAGCTGTCTTCAAGAGTGGCTTCCTGGAGAAACGCAGAAAAGGTGGGAGGTTTAGGGAACTTTAAAAAGTTGCATTTCAGGAGATATATATATTTGTGTGTGTATGTATATGTTTGTCTGTATATAAACATACATTGATTTATTTAATCTGTGTCTAACCTTTTTCTTTGGCAGACCACAGCTTCTTTGGCACAGAATGGCAGAAGAGATGGTGTGCTCTGAGTGGTCACACATTTTATTACTATGGCAGTGAGAAAGGTATCGCCGTGACCTGATAAAAAATAGATTCATGCATTGCACATCCACTTGCTGTAGTAAAAGCATAAAGTCTGACATTTTAGTTACACTGGGTGCACAGTTGAATTGAAATTCATGTGTTTCTGTTTTGCATATACATGGGGTGTTCTACATGGACAGAAAGCACAGACTAGCACAGACTAGCTGGGTAAAATGGGTGGGAATACTGGTGTAATCTTTACCTAATTGTTATAGATATAAAGTCACTAAATGCATTTTCCTCACCTTTGAATGGCTGTCTGCATTGATTTTGAAATGTATAAGATTAACACCACATAGACTCATTTATTATTTGTGATAAATCTGTTAAAAGATAAGCAGCAGAAGGGAGACTTTAATATTGATGGCTACACAGTCAAAATGAACAACACCCTGCGCAAAGATTCCAAGAAAGACTGCTGCTTCGAGGTATCTGCTCCTGACAAGCGTGTTTACCAGGTAGATGTCATCTCTGATGGTCTGCTAATCTCAGCTTCTCCCCACATGTATAAACAATAATACAGAGGTTTCACAATTATGGATGTCACAACTATCATTATAGCTAATCATTACCCTTGCTTCTCCTAGTTCTGTGCTGCCTCTCAAAGAGAAGCAGAAGAATGGGTGGAGCAGATTGGATTTGTGATTAAAGGTGGGATTGTTTTTTTTTGGTTTTTTTTGTTTTTTTTTGTTTTTTTTTGTCAGCTTGGTTGTCAAGTGTCTACCCTCCCAGCACACTGTGACCCACATATAAATATATTCATTCATAGATATGGAAGGCATAATTCCTTTGGAGGAGGACACGGAAACCTATGATGATTGTTTACCTTTGAGTGCAGCGACCATGCCTGAACCCATTGATGATGACATCTATGAGGAACTTCCTGGTTTGCCAAACTTAAGCACTAATTCTGTTAAAGTTTAGCTTGAGAGGAAGATAGGAGCCACATTTTTGTTCATGGAGATCCAGAAACAAAAAACCCCAAAACAAATAAAATCCAAAACTAATAGTTATGTTGGCTTGTATGATTATCAGGAATAGATGGATTAACATATTTCCATTTTTCTTATTACGTTTTTTTTTTTTAATTTGGCCTTTGCATTCAACTGCTAATCTCTTTTTTTGTTTTAGATGAGGATATACCAGCTCCTAAGAAACCTGCAGTAGAGTCAGTCAGCAAACCCCCTGTAGCACCACCACCAGTGACAGGTAATTACAATTACTCCCTGCTCTTTCTGCTCTGCAGTGCTGTCCCATGTCTACTGGTGTACACTGGCCATCAGAGACCTTTACCTGTTTTGCCTGTACTTCTTGGGTTTTAATCTTTTGCTTTACTAAAAAGAAGAAAGTGATCATGTATAAGAGGTAGATGGATATTTGCTAAAAATGGAGGAGACAGCCAGTGAGTCGGAGGACAAGTGATTTGAGGTGGCATAGGCAGAAAGGGGCTGAGTGCAAGAGCAAAGGAGGTGTATAGGGAGATTCACCTCCTTTGGAGATTGGAATGATAGGAAGATGAATGGTTTGATAGAAGTAGAGGGATTGGGTAAAATTAACCTAATGACATTAGTAGGATGATTGTCTGGACCACAATATCCAGCTGGAAGGAGAAATGGCCCCATAGGAAGCTCTTTGAGGTTAAGCAGCATCAAGCTGATATTAGCACTGTACATTTTGCTTTCCCTTCTCATATTCTGCTTTGCGGAACTGTAGTTTTTTCTGTTTATATTTGTATATTGGCTTACTTTGAAAGTATAATCTACAAATTAGTGCTACTGTCTTATGCCGTGTCACTTCCTTGTTTATATGCATTTTAGTAGGGTTTTGTGGTCTTGTGTGAGAGCAGTGTGTGCCCTGGCGAGTGTTGGCCACTGGGCCGGGTTTAGTAGGCACTGACAGGAAGTGGAGTGGAGGGGCTGCCAGTGGCGCGCTGTGGCCCTCCCTGGCCCTCTGCTCTCGGCTCACAGCACAGGAAGTCCTGCTGACAGGAGCCATGGCTCAGGCAGGATCTTGTGACAGATGCTTAGGAAAAGAGGCCAGCTAATGCAGCAGAGACAAGCATGGTGTTTTTAAAACAAAAAAGGCTTACAGCTACTGCCATAAACTACAGTTGATGGGGTCTTGCTTATGCTAGGCAGACCATGAGCTCATTTGAATCAATTTGATGCGGATCAGATTTTGACAGCTAGGTGTCTCTTTCCAAGTTTGGCATTAGTGAACAATTTGCTTTTGTAATTTTTTATCAGCTAAATACAATCCATAACAAGGCATTAAATCAAATGGCAGTAAGTCTACATGGTTTTCTTAACCACTTAAAACACAAATTCACACAAAACACAGATTCCTTGAGGTAAAATTGGCAAGACATGGGGAAAAAACAATCACATCTACTCCTCATCTGGTTGTATGCCTGTTAATTAATCATTATATTATCATCATAAAAAAGAGCAAATTATGTCACATTTTTATATGACTACCAATGATGATGTGCTGATGACGCTGATAAATCTAATGAACTTGGAATGATTACTAATTAGGTCTAAACCCTTATAATGAAACATGCAGCTTATCAGTGTTCTTTGAGGGGTGAGGACAACATCCAATGCTCATGTAGTGAAGTTTTATTATGATAACAAATAAAGTCATGTTTCCTGGCCCTCATATTAATGTTCTTAATAATAAACATGCTAGCAAACGTTTAAGTGTTTTAACATTTTTGTTTTTGACATAATCTTTTATGATCTGTACATTTTTAGTTCTCTGTGTACTGTGTCTAGTGGTATCCTGTTTCAACCATCTACCAAACCAGGGGAGCTTGTTCTTTTGGCCAGGTCCTTAGTCACAGAGTAATTCTTGCTCTCTGCTGCCCACTTCTGGACATTTGTCTTGAGATAATATTATTAAAAGGATGATTTCACCACAGGTTCATTCCTTATTAGAATTCCTTTGGATAAGAGTGTCTGCTAAATGCATTAAACGTAAACCTAACCAGTTGTCTTTAGCATTAAAATTTCTTTAGGATAAGATAAAATTGTCACAGCAGAATGTGGACAATAACAATAGAGTAAAACTATATTAACAGTACAGTATAAAACATACACTATACAAACAGTCTGGAAATATAAATATGGACGAGTGTATTAAAATTATAAATGTGTGTATATATATGTATATGTAAAGTTAGATAAGTAAATGTATGTATACATGTGTATACATGTGTATACAAGTATATGTATGTATATATGCAAAGACTGGATGGAATGGCACAGAATGGCAGAAAGGTATGTAGAACACTGTGGGTCTGTCTGTCTGTCTGTCTGTCAATCTTATCTATCTAATCTATCTTATCTAACTAACTAATAATAATAACAATAATCCAGCCCAAAGATTGCACAGGCCTCAGAATTTGTAAATGTGCAGTTGATTTGGTCTTTATGTCTTTTTTCCCCCCAACCAGTGGCGAATAAGAGCACAGACTACCAGAACTACTTCCAGGGTTTGTGGGATTGCACTGGAGACCAACCTGATGAACTGTCTTTCAAGAGAGGAGATGCCATCTATATTCTCAGCAAGGTATGGCATCACTGAATAAAGTTTAAATGCTTGTTTAAATTAAATTTGAAATTATATTTAGGAGGAAACATTGGATTAGTCATCAGTAGTGACTGCAGGGCAGGTACTTGAAAAGTGGTGATTATTCTAGAGGCTAATATCTGGACAGGGACTCTCAAATCCCAGTAGGATGTACAACAGAATTTAATATACACCAGGAGTCCCACAGTGAACCTACACATGTAGTGTTTTCCCTTCTCTAACATCCCTTCTCCAACACGTCAGCTCAGGAGGGGTTATTAATTGGTTAATTAGTTGGTTCAGGAGTGTTAACAATAAAATGTACAGGGAAAGGGGCATTCCAGGACCAGAGGTGACAACTTCAGGGTCAAAATTAACTCATAAGTTATGAGGCTTTCATGACGAAGTTTTGATTTTTTTTAAAATCCTAGACCCCTCTTTACCAAAATAAATTGTTTGTTAGTTTCCTGCACAATCTTTGCAACTGCAGGTTTGTCAAATGTCAGAATGACTGAATTAAAGAGTATGATTGAAAACAAGCAAAAAATATTTGTTCTATATGCATCAGCCATGCATTAAAACCTGTCTGATCTTGTTAACCTGTCTCACTCCCCCAAGACAGCTCTGTCTCATTAAGGCATGGACTCCACAAGGCCTCTAAAGGTGTGCTGTGGTATCTGTCACCATAACGTTAGCAGTAGATATTTGAAGTGCTGGAGCTTGTGAGGTTGGGTCTTCCATAGATTTAACTAGTTTGTCCATTTAGATATGGGGAAATTGGAGTCCAAGTCAACACCCTGAACAATTAATCAGGTTACTCAAACTTTCTAAATCCTTGCTGTGTAGCAGGGTGCAGCATGGACACTCGGTTTTGTCTGCGGATATATAGGCCCCTGCGGAGCAAGCTATGATGTGCTATGTGTTCTGACATCTTTCTAAAATGGCCAGCATTAAAGTTTTCATTTGTTCTACAGTAGTTGTGTGGGATCAGACCTGATGGGCTAGCTTTTGCACCAATGAGCCTTGGTCATAACGCTGTTACGGTATACCAGTTGTCTTTTTTTTTTGTTGGACCACTATTGTATGGAACACCCCACAATACCAGCAATTTTGGAGATGTTCTGACACATTCCTTTAACCATCACAATTTGGGCCTTGTCGGAGTCATTCAGATCCTTATGCTTGCGTGTGTGTGTGGGCATGCATGTGCGCATATGTGTAGATTTTTTTCTTTATTTCTCTAAGTGTCTATTTACTATAATGCGATGATGGTGTGTTAAATCAGTAAGGCTTTTATGTGTTAATCTGAGGATTACAGAGGTACAGAGCTGCAGTCTAAGGCCCCGAATGTCAGAATGAGATGAACCCTCTTCCAGTGTTCAGTGATGGGATTAGTCTTGTCACTACGGAAACCATTTTAGTGCTTTTGGCCTGGAGTGCAGCGGGCTGGCAGACTGTAGCATTCTGCCACCTCCACTTCTCCCTCCATCATCTGTGTATGTGTATATGTGTGTTTCAGCAGTGTTCTACTGGGAGGCTTGATGCCATGTTCAGTTAAGGTCGCTGTCCGCAGACCTTTAGCATGGCTCTGTCACTCGCTCTCACTGTTTGTCTTTAATGCCAGTTTGTGTTTTCAGGAAGCTCTGAATCCAGCACTAGATTTGCACCAGGTGTGCTGGAGAATTACTTCCTATACTTCACAGAAGTGATGTGCAGAGCCCAGTGCTCTGGATGTGGCTTACAGGATTAGCTTGATAACCGTCAGGTTAAAGTAAAATAGAACTGTTTTTTCTGTTCCTTTGAATGTTGCACTTTTGCCTTTTGAGACATTGATCTGATATTTTTACTAGATATAATTTGAAATAAAAATGTTGAGGTAGAGGTTCCTACATTATGACCCATATGCCGATTCTTTATCTTTTGCGTCTGAATTGTCTCATGACTAAATCACTTAAAAACATAGCATTGTAACATGCTGTGCTGGTTTCTAACCTACTGCCTTTTAGACACTAAGAAAGAGGCCTAAGGGGTAAAGGAGACAGTGAGGGCTTTATTCAAGCTTGTGTGCCTTTCTCAGGTCATTCTCATTCTCAAAGCGCTCCTGCAGGAGAGAAAGATGGCATAAGTTAGCCCTCTCTGTAAAACCAGATATATTATCATCACAAGAGTTGCAGATGCCTCATTTTCAGAAAAAAAAATCCATAATTTTCACAGAGTGCCAACAGGGAAATCAGCCAATTTTGTTAGCAGTCAGCAAGCTGTCAGAAAATGACAGAAAGACAGACTGAATGAGACCCAGGCTTTAGTCTTTTTAAGAGCAAGTCTGCCACCTGGTGGCTAAGTAAAGAAAACTAATTTGCTTATTTCGTATTATAGTGTTTCCACAGAATAGTGTTTCCACTGATTGATAATAAATCCAAACATTAGAATTTACCTAACCATGTTATCAATATTATTTAAATATTATACAGTATTACTATAACATCTATTTGGATAGTGTAAGCGTCTAGTGTCTAATTATCGCTTTTGCTACGTAAGAAAAATGTTATAGTCAACTTATGCTGTAGTTTGCTGGGACTATTTTTCTGTTGGTGTGTAGACTATTTGTGTGAGGTGTAGTTTGGTGCTTAAGCACTTTTTTTGCACTGAAGCCCCTTCCCCCTGCTCTGGCCAAGATGACCATAAAGCTGGTCTGGGTTTAGTGTCCAGCTGTGGCTTACAGATAATTGAGTGCAGTCTGGAGAGCAGACTAGTGGGGCTATTAGTGACCAGGCTCCTTCTCCTTGGCCATGCAGCAGCTGCAGAACCCCCCTTTCCTCACTATTACCCAGTCAGACCCACAGCCACTCTGAAAGGGTATTGACCATCAGACCAGGGGGAGGTGTCAGGGCCCTAAATCACACCGACAGACATGCCTACACACACACACACACACACACACACACACACACACACACACACACACACACACACACACACACACACACAC
>JBBPDC010000007.1:8029365-8046882 GCA_037974485.1 Hemigrammopetersius urotaenia | reverse complement strand
GTGTGTGTGTGTGTGTGTGTGTGTGTGTGTGTGTGTGTGTGTGTGTGTGTGTGTGTGTGTGTGTGTGTGTACGTGTATTTGTACACACATGCTCTTAACAGCATATATTTAGTCTTGTAGAGGTGTTTTGGTGGAGTGTGAGGTCTGTTCTCTTTTCCGGTTGCTGTCTTTCTTGTCACACACGCCTGGTAATCTGTTAGTGCGCCACCCTCACACACACACCCGCACACCCGCACACCCGCAGAGCCTTGATCGCTACGGCGGCCCTGAGGCACTGGCTAATGCCCTTGTCAATGAGGTGTGGCTGTTTCAAAGGACAGCAACAGGAAGCTTCTCCTTCTAACAGTCCACATTTACTTCCTGAACTGGTTCACATAGCCTGGACAACTGTGCTGTTCTATTACATGGCACTCTGTGTGAGGTCCTGCAGCATACTGTACACAGGGGTGTGTGATTTGTTTTTGTAACAGTCTTATGTATTTTTGAATGCAATGTGTGCTATTTATTTATGTGCCAGAAATATTTCCTTAGAAATGAACCTCTTTAAAATTTAAAAAACCTCCACATACTGTGAAGGTTACCAGTGATTTTTCCTAGAATTTTATGTCCAATCAAAATATAATTTAAGAACCATTATTTTTAAGTGATTATTTTTATTGATGTGTAATCTCTTTCTCTAGTTACATTTGTGTATTCACAATGTAACAAGTTTTAAATTGCACCAAGTTAATCATTTCAAATGCTTTGAGATGATAATGCATTGAATCATATGCTAAAGGGCACTGATTCAGTCGAATCATTATGACTATTCCCCTTCACCTCTTACTCTGAGGTGACCAGAAAATCAAATGATGAAGCATTGATTATGGCCTTCAGGTCCATCTATATCATAAATGTACCTAAATGCATGTATGTGATTACAAAGCTCTTCTGATCTTTCTCCTTATCTCTTTACTGCTATTTATATGATCTTAATGGAAGAACTGTGGTCTGTTCCCATTCTCAGCAGACAGATACAGTGCAGTGCTGTGGGCCCATGTCTGCCCCTCCATTACAGCACATGTCTGTGGGAGCTGTCAGCAACAGCATTAAGGAGCCATGTGTTTTATAGGTCGATCTGTGTGCAGAGGCCCTAAGAGCCTCCCTGGCTGGAACTGAAATCTTTACATCTGTCCCTACTGCACACCCAGAATCACTTAAGTCCCTATGGGTCAAGTGGAGGGCTGCAAAAATTCATATTTAACCCCTGCACCGGGATGATGCAAACCACATTCCATGCTATGTAGAGAGAAAGGTTCTCTCATGCAGTGAGTCAGTGGAAGAGGATGGATGGAGGGCAGGTATCTCATCTGTTGTGTGGAGATCAAAGCCCTCTGTTTCAGAGAGAAGAGAGGCTATAAAAGTCATTCTGCACCATGAAGAACCGGCTGCTGTGGGATCGAGTGCACTGGATAAAGATGTTTGGATGCCAGACCTGTTTTAACTCTTCCAAAATAGCTTTTCCAATTTAAGCCTAGCCTAGTTAAACCAACCTTATTGGGAAAACACTGCATCAAAAACTTTAATAGCCTTAAAAACTAATCTGCACATTTCTTATTGCATTTGGGCTCCTTAGGCCATAGAAGCATTTGCTAAAATAATGCATGAGTACGTGTTCCAAATACACGGTCCTTTAGAAAAAAAAGCACTTATATAAGTTCTTAATCTTTTTTTTGCCAGCTCTTGTAATAAGGAGTAGGTTTTGCCTTAAAACAGATTTGTGGGTACCATAATCTGAGCACAATTTTTAAATCACAAGAGCTTTCATTTTAATTACATCCCATATTATGCAGCATAATTGGGGAAATATAATGATAACTAAATTTAATAACAAAGATCTGGCAAACTGCCAGTCTAGTTCAGTTCTGTAGTGTCAAATCTGGAAAATTATATGTCCTGGTTTTCTTGGTGGAAAAATAAATCCTAATGTGTGAAAACTAACTGAAATTATGATTACAATACCAGTCAAGAAAAGAGATTTTTGCAAAATCGTTCAGCCCTGTTTGAGGATTCTTTCCCAAACTCTTGTTAAAAACACATATAATCTTTATACCTAAAAGCAGTTTTAACACCTGTGTTTATTAATGCTGTTTACTACAGTAATTTGTGCTTGGGCTATGTTGGCCTGGCCACTAGCCCTCTGTAAAATGACTTACACTGACCAGTTTCCTTCAAGTGTCTGCTGGAAGATGAGGTATTTGATTCATGCCGAAGCCATCCTTCCAATGGTCCTCCTTTCCTTATAAGATCTCAGGCACTCGCCTTATCCATCCTCTAATACCCCACTTCTCTTCTTCTGATGTCTCTCATTTCTGCTCCACTAGTTTACCTCAGACAACAAAGCTTCTGTCAGAAACACACGGCCAGTGATGTCAGCCTGGAATCTGCTTTTCGTAAAAGTGATGCAGTGCCTGTGAGAGATACTTGTGTCTTTATCTTTATGCGCTTCTATGCCATGAGATTATACAGTGCCAAGCATCCATCTTCATAGTGACCCTATGTAGCAAAAGCAAGAATCCTGCCAGACCATAAGCGTTCTTCTTACATTGTTTTCTGTTTTTTTGCCTATTATTTGTTGTTTTTTATTTCTCTACTTTTTGACACTAGTTGAAAACGCATCCTACTCTTTACGGCCCTCTCCTGTAAAATCATTTCAGACATACAAGACATAATGAAAGTAGCAGTATGGTCATGTTTTTGTTCTGTTAAAGATACCTATGTCCTTGAGTTGCCCTTTGAAAAAAGGGGTGGAGGGATGACAGGAGGGAAGACGAAAGAAATTGGTGGTGAACAAATCAATGCACTGTAAAAATTGACCGCTGGTTACTTTCTGACAACGTTTAAGAACTGTCCTCCTGTCAGGTCACAGCTGTGTCACGGCTCTGATTGCTGAGTGAGGGTTTAATCCCGGCTGCTTTGACATTTAAATCCATATTATATTTACAGTGTTTTCACAGTTGAGACACTCCTATATATATTTTAAGCCTAGAAGTTGATCTTGACCAAAAATGTTGTTGCTATAGATGTTTTTACTTTGGTTTTGTTCTGGGTCAGGTTTGACCCACATGTATTCAATTATTTACAGGTTCACCAAAGGGGTGTCTTCTCAGAATCCCAAAAGTAATAACTGAACAACACTGCTGTGCCTAATATGGTCCTATTGGTGCAACATGTACTATCATGCCATGATCATTTTAATATCACTTCTGTGGTAAGAATGATCCACCACCTAAATAATAGCTGGTAATATGTAGTTCAATGAAGACAGTTGGTGGAACAGGACACCCTATATTCTAACTGCAATGGGTTGGATTAACAACTTTTTGTTAAAGCAAAGATGAGACTAGATGCTCCACTCTGGTGAAATTATGTACTGTATATGTGCTCATATTTGTATGTGTGTTCTGTCTTTCAGGAGTATGATACCTTTGGCTGGTGGGTTGGGGAGATGAAAGGTGTGATTGGCATAGTTCCCAAAAGCTTCCTGACTGAGTTGTACATTCTGTGAGGGCCTTGAAGTAAGTATGTGACAGCATACTTATATGCTTATAGCATTTTTATACCTGCAAGTATATTGGCCAGGTCAGTTTTAAACCATTCTCAAATGCTGTAATCTGGGTTTTTGTGTGTGTCATTTCTAGGGGCATCTAGTGTGATCTTCTGAAGTTGATGTTAATTCCATTGTATTTCATGCCAGTATTACCACATCTACCAGACTGTGCAACAATAAGTTGTGAAATGTATGTGAATTAAGTTTGCTCAAGTTAATTAATGCATTTAGGCATTACTGTATTAACAAATCTATGAAGATAATGTTTTGTCCTTTTTTTATTTATGTCAAACAAATGTTTAAAAGTTGAATAAAATAAAGCTTTATTGGAATAAATATGAATTGTTTTTTCAGTCTGCACACTGGCGGCTTCATATTTCAGCCACCAGGTGGCAGTGAAGATTTAGTTTTTAGTACTGCAGCCACGTTCTTTTGTTTTGAACTTCCGATAGATGTCATCATTTGATATATTGTATAGATATTTGAGGTCTAAAAACACAACTGAATATTTGTTTCAGGGATTATTTCTCCTCCTTTGTCTCTGATGCATGAAATCACATTTTATCAGATATATCCTATTTTCTCCATTCATGCTTTTGATACATACTGAAATTAACACACGATGAGGGAAGGAAGCATCTGACCTTTTTAATGCTCAAACATACAAACAAATCAAATAGCACTTATTTAGCTGCCGGATTGATTATCTTGTGTGGGAGAATTGCTTTGCATATTGGATTGTATCTTCATGGTCCAAGCACACTGTTGTACTGACATCCACAGAATGTCTGGGCACTGGAGTGAAAAACTTAATTAACAACATGAGTCAGACCGTTACCTTCTCAGAGTGCTCCCAAATGAATTGTTTCTATTAGCATATTAACTCAAGCTGCATGCAATAAATACAGAAGACATTTTAAATGGCTGATTACATAATGCTGCAATGTATACTAATGCAGACTTGATGTTCGAATCTATGTACCCAATAGACCTCATCCCTCAATGACTGCTTAAATTCAACAACAGTAAACAACATTAAACCAAGAAATGACTTAAGATCTAACACTTTTAAGGGAAAGCGTCATATTTGTGGCTTTTTGTAACTTAGTTTAAAATAAATGTATCATGCAATATGATACAATCATTTTTTTCCCCCAAAAAAACTACATATGTGCACTGTGTATTAAATATGTATACACTCCTGAACATTTTTAAGCTGTACTTAGTGAGTACCAATTTCTGACTGTCTGCTACACAATTCATCAGCCTCCTTCTACCCATCTGCCAATGGAAAGGGACCACCACAGGACCACTTATGACCAGAAATTATGTGAGTGGGAGGTCATTCTCTGCACAGCAGTGACACCAACACAGTATAAAGAACTTCAGTAATTGTAAACCTACAACATGCACATATGGTGGGTGTCCCTGATCAAATGAGAGCTAGAAAGAGTAGGTATAAGACAGGAAGTAACATGTTTTATTAGCCACTTGTATAATCAGCCTGCCTGTAATCATCTTCAAGATATGAAACTGTGGAAACACATCAGCCCTTGGTATAACATGGTGTGTATACCTGAATCCTCTCTGCGTTATGGGTCTTCCATAGATGGATTATGAAGGGACGACAAAGACTGCAACTCTAAAGTTTACCTGGCTTGTTTGTTGGAAATTCATGTCTAAATCAAGAATAGATGCTCCCTCAGTGCATTAGAACATGGCCACAAACCAACTGCACATTTTCTGGCTGTTTTAAACAGTTCTGCAAACTTGCCCAATGCTCTAAAACACACCTGTCTATCCTTCAAACAAGTGACTAATCTATCAAAATAAAGGCACCACTGCCATTTATATGATTTTGACTTTTTAGTTTAAGCTTCCTGCTTCTGGGCATGTTGTGTGTTGGTCAGTAATAGTGAGTGATCCAGCAGTATGGGATGCTCAAATCACTAACGAGGTCTCACAAAGTCATTTGCCATTTTGAAATTTCATCTCACATTAAACTTTCCATTACTTTGTATTTCTTAAAGATGTTTGTCTCTCATGTGCCTAATCTGTTTGTACTTTTCAGATTTTCAGTGTACTGTCAGAATCCACTAGTCTAGTCTATAACTCTGTCAGCAGCAGTCTCTGGTATCTCTCCACTGGTGGTAATTGCATCAACAGTTGTTTCTCAACAGCTCTGCTGTCTGGAATTTTTCTTAGTTCACCTGGTCGTTGATTTTCCAGTCAATTTCAGATGGTTATGTTTTTTTATGTTTGCAGATGGTTATGTTTTTTATAACTACTTTTCTGCACAGCTCTGAATTATTCAAGTAGAACAACAGCAGTCTCCAATATCTAACACCCATGGCAAATACTTAAGGTACATAAGGTAGATGTACAGAAAATATATCTGTCTTTCTTATTCATTAGGTTGTGTGTTGTAAATATGCGGTCTCAAAACCAGCTTATAGACCGTAGATCTCATGCAAATACAGACATTAGGAGAAATATTTGGAGTGCATTTTGTACCAGAGGAAATTCTGTTTTATCAGCTGAAATGTCGTTTGGAGAACATGCTGAAACCCGGTTTGGAGAAATACACCAAGTCTGCTAAGAAAAATGTTCTGCATCTGTCAGCGGCTTGTTCCTGAATGTCTCAGAAAGTGAGAGAGTGAAACAAAGAGAGTAACAGAGGGGTTGTAAGACACCTGTGGTGGGAGGTGGGGGTTCATTAGTATGCATTATACATTTCTTTCCAGTTCCTGGAGACAGAAAGGGGCGGGTGACGAGGGGGAAATCATCTGTTCCCCCCAACGGGCTCTGCATTTTGACATAAGAGACTAAAACAAAGGAGAGAAAGAAGCTCTTTTACGGGAAGTGTTGTATAGATTATTGACATATGACAAGTCTTATCAGGTACGTAAGAATGTGTCCAACAACAAGAAAAGAGTTTAATTCTCAGCATTGTGCTTTAGTAAAGGTTAAAGACAATTACTGCTACCCTCTGTCCTTTTTGAAATGATGAAAGAACCCAAAGGTGGCCAAATCAATAATTGATACATCTGATTCCGGTGTTTCCTTTAGTGAATCAATTCAGCCAAATAGAATACAACATTTCTGTAACTCTTTTAAACTCTGCAGCACTATTTTTTCAAATAGAGGAACAGGTCAAGTAAACACAATTACTAGTTTTGAAATACTGTTTTTTAAACTTAATACTAACATTGGTATTATATGTTATCAAAAATTTGTATCATACTTTCTTCAGTTCTCTCTCTCTCTCTCTCTCTCTCTGCACTGGTTTAGTTTTATAGGACCTGAGAGGGTTTGAGGCAGCAGATGGGCTGCCCTGCTGTGTGCCTGATTGAAATGCTGGAGCTGGAGCACACTCCTAACACAGTCCCCAGCTCCTGTCAGCACCAGCAAAGGCAGAGAAACAAATCAGCCTCCCAGGGGCCCTGCTGTGCAGGGCTGGACTCTGCCAAAGGTAGCAAAGGCCTGCCCACTTGAGCCCTGCCCATGACTCCAGCAGCATTTATAAACCTGCTCTCTACCTTGGTTGAGCCTTTTTTGGACACACAGTTTTGTGGGGCCGATATATGCATCACAGTTTTCCCAAGGTAAAGCTATATATTATGAGGATGGTAAAAACAGTATTAGGTTTTTAGAACATCTACCTTAATATTTTATCTAGGCTTTACAATTATTATTTAATATACATAAATACGTTTTGAGACAGGCATATTTTAATATACTTGAAGGTGTGCTGTGGCATCTGGCACCAAGACATTAGCAGCAGGTCTTTTGAGTTCTGTAAGTGGTCAAGTGGGGCCTCAAGGGATTTATCCAACACATCACCTAAATGGTTCATTGTATTGAGACCTGAGGACTTTGGAGGCCAAGTCAACACCTGTTACTCTTTAAGGGGTGTACTTGGTCTGCAACAAGGTTTAGGTTGGTGGTTTGTGTCAAAGTAACATTCACATGAATGCCAGGACCCAAGGTTTCCCAGTATAGCGGTGTCCAGAGCAGCACATTGCTTCCTATGTTCCTTTCCATCCTAGTGCCATTTCGTCAATGGTAAGTGATACAAATGCACCAGGCCATCCCCATGATGAGAAAGAAAAACAGACCAGGACACCTTCCATTGCTACATAGTCCAGTTCTGATGTTCTCATTGCCTATTGTATTCGCAATTAGCAGCTGGGCAGCTTTGGCACGCCGACCATTCGGCAGCTATTTTGCTCCATATACAGCAAGTTGTGATGAACTGTATGTTTTAATTCATTTTAATTATAGCATTAAGCTTTTCAGGCATTTCTGCCAGTTGGACTAGCCTTTGCTCCCTGTGTGCATCAGTGAGCCATGGGCACCTACGACCCTGTCACCAGTTCATCTGTTGTCCTTCCTTGGATCACTTTTGGAAGGTACTAACCACTACATTCCAGGAACACCCAGAAGACCTGTCATTTTGGAGATACTCTGACCCAGTTGTCTGGCCATCACAATTTGGTCCTTGTCAAAGTCACTCAGATCACTACACTTACCCATTTTCCTGCCTCCAGCTCATCAACCTCAAATAGCTGACTGTTCACTTGCTGCCTAATATATCCCACTCTTTGACAGTTGTAACAAGGGTTTTGATGTTATGGCTGATGTTTATTACTTAAAACTTGCAAGCGGTGACTTTAGAGCAGTAATGTAAATAAGATATGCAAACATACTTGATGTTTACATCTACAAGTATGGCTGTGTCTATGGAGAGATGGGCAAGTTTGGTGCTGAGTGGAGTAGGATGGGATGCCTTTGTGTCTTTCTCTGATGATATATGGAGCTCGAGGCTTGGGGGCTGAATGATGAGGAGCCGGCCCGCTGTTCTCTGGGTGACATTCAAAGCCTCTATAAATCCTGTGCTTTATGGGTCCAGCTTGCCATAAATCCCACAGTCTAATTGGAGGTGTAATGAATTACCATAATTAGTCATAGGCGATATTACATTAAAAGGAGTGTGTGTGTATGCCATAGGGACTAGTCCATCGTGGTATAGGGAGCACTGTGTGCCTTCATTATAGAGGTGTTGGGAGAATTGGACCCAACGTGCTGGTTTTGTTTTCTCTCTAATGGTGAATTTGTTTTCAGATTGGGATTAAGCTGGCTTTCTCTGTTTATATAAAGGTTTAATTGGATGAGGGATGTGCAGTGATGCATATCCTGCAGTTTTTTTGATACATGTTATCTGATTTACACTTCAGAGCCCAAATTATTGCCTGGTTATCACTGATTAGATGTTTGCATATACCGTTAAAGAAATGTGAACCACAAAACCACAAAAAATCAAGATCTTTGGATGTTTAGCTTTATTTCTTTATGTAAACCATGATTGAAAAAGCACTGTGACCTTGTAAACGTTATATAAAAGAGTCACAAAGGTCTCCTGAAGCCATGGACAGTGTGATGCACTTAGTCCTTTACACCCTCAGCAAACTTTGCTTGGTACTGAAAGAACTACACTGTCAAGGCCCCGTTTGGCTAAATATTGCCCCTCAGTTTTATGATGCTACTAAATGATTTTGTTAATGGATTCGCACCCTGTCCCATGCCCAGCTTTGGATGGCTTTCTCTCTGACTTTTTTATTACAATTTTATCCTAAAATATAAGGTTTCATAGATAAATGCCATTAAACTATTAATCTTGCAGGCACTAAATTCCATTAATGATTCTGTAACACCGTTAATTAAAACCAGCAACTATAAAAGGATAAGTTTCATCTGTCAGGAAAGAAAAGAGAGTTACAAGGAAGGAAAGAAATATTAAGAACAGCAAGTTCAGACTAGGTTTTAGTTTAGCACAACTTTGTCTGTGTATTTAATCTGCAGATTGTAAAGACTGTAAAACATTTTGTTGGTTAAGCCAGGATTAATGCAGAACACACAACAGTATGACTGTGGAAGCTTTATAACAATAAAACTATAACCTATCATCGTTTCTTCTACTCATCACCTACACAAACTTTTTACATCATCTTTTTCCTTTGTCTTTTGTATTTTTTGAGCAGCCTTAATTTTCCACTCCGTCACGCACACGCACCCCCCCTCTGCCCCTTCTCAGGGATATCAGGAGTGTATTTATGTGGTATACTGAGATATTCCTCAGGGAAATATGTTACTTTTCTAACTGGCCTTCTATCAGCATACCATTAGGGCACATCTTCATTTTTAGCCACTAAATCTGACAGGGGTGCTGCGAAAATGTAAGCAAATATTAATTGGGGTCATCATCCGTAGGCGCAACTCATGAGACAGACTAATGTAAAGTACCTTGGTAGGGCAGCATCGATACAGACAGGGATGCTGATGCATTACATTTCTCATGAATGCTGGCCACAGCTGTGATGATTCATAGTGACCACTACATTCTGCCATCATATTTTACCTGCTGAGTGTTTTATCAATTAAGAAGAAATGCTGGGGTGGTATCCTTGTGATTTGAAATCCTTTAATTTTACACTTATGTAACTGACTTGGAGTGACCTGTCTGTTATATTGTCTGTCCATATTAAGGTTGATAAATTAAAATCTTACATTATAATATTATACTGGTATCAAACTGTCATTTAGCCATTTTACCTTTAAACTACCATGGCATTATTATCACACAAGGTTTTCTATTATGTTGACCAAGGCCTGAAAAAAGCTGGGCCAGGTGAGAAATGGGAAACTTTGGGCTAAATGAGGGTAAAATAGACTCTTTAGGGTGGGAAGAAAAAACAACAACAAAAAACCCAACCCAGTGCATCATGAGGGTGGGGCTCAAAGTAGGGGGCCATGGTGCACTTGTTCACATTGTCTGATGGACAAAAACCCTGCCATTAGTCCATGAATTAAGCTTGTAGATGTCTATTGAATGTGCAGAGAAAACATTTGCATATAAAAGAGGGTTAAAACCCTGTAGACTCCAACAAAATTCCACACTTTATTCAGGATTCTGGACACTTTTCAGAAGCCTTCTGATCACTTTCTAAAGCAAAACATTTTATCATGAAGTTTTAAACGAGTTATCTTTTTAATATGAAAACAAAACAAAACAATGGACAGAAAGCAACACAGAAAGTCCAAGGCTGAAGGGAAAATAACTGTACAAGGTGCTATAATTGTAATATTGAATATAATAATATCAAAAAATCTAAATGATTAGAAATAAAGAACAGTGATTTGAAACAACTAACCATGTTTAACTAGGAAACCACATAAAATACTCTGGGCAAAATTTCATTTTTATAGGATTCACATTATCAACCTACTTCCATCGCTGCTGTCTAAATAAGCACAAATGTACCATTCACAACTGCAACGTTACAGCTGACATAAATGCAATGCAAACAGACCTGCCAATATCACTCTGGAAAACATAAGCTAAAGGATTGGATGTTGTTTGGTAGCTGTAGATTTCACTGCATCCTCCATTATTTACAAGTCATCTTCTTGTTACGAGGCCATGTCTTGCCCTGCCAAACCATCCTCACCCCTGGGCGCATGGAGAAAATAGGAATAAACCCCAGCTTCCACAAACCTTAAACTTTATAATCATTTTATGAGATGCTGTCTGTAATCAGATCCTTTGTTTTAAATCAGAGACTGTTATTCTGTCTGGGCTGTGATGCTAAAGGAATGGATGAGCAATTTGTTAAAAGCACTGCCCCCACTGGTCCCTAGTAGTTATTAATTGCTGCTCGTTAATTTGCCAGTGGAAGCAGCAGACCTGAGCAGATTTGTCACAGAAGCTGGGAGAGCTGACCACAGCCACAGCTTGTGGAATCGTTCTCTGAGTCTGGCATGCCCAGGAGGGGACCCACACAGTATTTCTGACAGCAATTGCCACAGACTGAGTTGTCTTGCGTAATGATGAGAGATTTTTGAAACTATATTTTACAAAATTATTTAAAGAGATGCTCAGTCTGTGGTTGGCATAGCTGTCACATCTGACCCAGCTTAAGTATAAAAAGACCCAAATAAAAGATACCCCACTTTAGATTTTAAACTAGAAAAGATTATATTTTGCATGATCATCATTCCCACACTTAAAGAGTTCCTAAACACTGACAAGGCTTTGCGAGAGCGAGAATAGAGAGAAAGAAATTGGCTTGGCAGTCAAAGGAGACATATGTGCTGAATTTTCTCCCAGAATAAATCAGAGCTATAAGTATGACAGGTGTTTGTCCACCTGCTATAAACATCTCTCCCGTGCTCTCAGCCGGCCCATCATTGCGTGATTATTTACTGGGCAGTGGTCCTGTTTCCTCTTATGGTGTACCCAAATCTGATTGCATGCCAACTGTCCAGCGTAGAGGGCTAGTGCTTGTTAGTGGATGACTGATTGCCTTGCATGTCCATGAGGTGAAGCTCACCAATGTGAAGAGTAGCCTGAAATGTCAGATGATGCTAGAGCTATCTGAGACAGGGGCTCAGCTGCCTGATTCGGTCTTAGCTGGTATGGCTGTAAAACTCGCACATACATGCAAGCTCACACTCTCACAAATGCCTCTGGGTGTCAAACTCAAACTGACCCCAAGTGTAGATTCAAGCTCAATGTCACGCTTCTCAAAATAGCTGGGAAAAAATCCCACAAGCTGGGCGGAAGTGAAGGAACCTGGAGTCGTGTTTAGGGTGTGAGCTCTGAGCTTAACGGCATTGCTGCCAGGTTCAGGCTTCATTCATGGCCAGGGCAAGGTTCCTCTGAGTAGCTGCCAAGTGACCCAAGGTGATTTAGCACCCCAAGGGCAGGAGAGCTAGCATCTGCTGGAGGTTGCTGAAAAGGTGATGGGTGCTGGCTCAGGCCATGGTCAGGTCAGAACTCAATGAGGCCAGAGGACAAGTTATGGCTTTGATGTACGAGCTGGTATGAGTGACAGGCACAGAGTCTCTTTGAGTCAGGGCTAACAGCCAGGCCTCTTGCCCTGCACTCGTCTGTCTAATTTTGCAATGTAGGAAACAGGTTCAAGAGAGTGATCTGACAGAACTTTTATGAAAAAGCAGCAGGGGTTAATGAATATTCATGTTTAAAAGCTTAAATATATTTTCTTAACCTTAGATATGTTCACTCGGTGTCACTGAAAAACTGATTCTGACTCCTTTTAAGCCTTTTAATTAAGGTTCTTTAAATTCCCTATAAATACACTTTAATACACTTTAAATACAGTAGTGCTACATCGTGTAATACAATACCAATTAAAGATTTTATATATTACATATTCTTTACATGTCCAGTCCAAGAACTATTTAAAAGCCTTTATTTTTGAAAGAACATGACATAAGGATCAGGAATGTTAAATGCTGCTACTTCAGTGTATGATTGCACTGCCCAAGTGTGCCATGTAACATTAGGTCGTGCTTAAGGAATTTCAGCCTAAACAATTACCTGAGTGTGAAGTACTCATAGTAAGAGTATTATATGAGGAGCAGGTGTGGTAATTTGAGTCATTTGTGCCAGTGTGATGATGAATGGTGCCTGGAGTAAACAATCAGACCAGGGCAGTGGATCTATTGCCGAGTAAGGAGAATTTAGTCTCATCATAAAAGAATTCTCCCTCCCTCTATTTCACTCAGACACTTTTATGCTTTTTTTATTTTCTAGCTCATTGCGGCCGCAAGCTGCATGCTGATTTATATGACCTGGCAGGGATACAAGGGGCCCTCGAGAGACCGAGCCCTCTCCCAGGCACCCCCTCCCATTACACACACACACACACATACACACACACACACACACACACACACACACACACACACACACACAGAGGGCTCACATCGTGCACACCTACCCTTAACACTGCACAGCCCCCAAGCCCTGTTCCGTATTTCCCGCCTCTAACAAGATGTTATTCAGCCCTGGGTGAGGACCTGCTGGAAGCCATGCTCTTAAAGGCCAGCATACAAAACCATTTAAAATGTGCCAGAGGAAATCACGAACGCCCGCTGATTCAAGTGCAAGGTATAATTATGTCATTTTTTGTGTGTGCTGTGCTTGTTTCTGAAGAGCTCTTTGTCCTTGCTAGTGCAGCAACCCAGAGAAGGCACAATACAAATGTCTGTGGATTCATAGCCAAGTCAGTAGAGATGACTATCAGCAGGCTGATAACAAGTGTGATTCAGGAGGAAAACCCAGGGAGGCAGACACTAGATCTGTTGATAAGGCAGCTGTGTCCAATTTACTTTTGTTTTAACCTTTATCATGTAAGGAGGACAGATCCTAGAGGTGAATCGGCTTTATGTTTATGACTTGCTCATCAGTATGTGCAGCAGATATGGCCCAGAGACATTTTTGTCCAATAATTTATATCCTCATTGTCTCTTCAGCAACCAGCCGCTATATGGTAGAAGTGGTGTTCAATCCTTTAAACTCCAGTTTAGTATTAAGGTTAATGTTTATTAATCAGTGACTAATAATAACTTTAGGGACAGTTTTCCCGGGATTTAGGAATTTGGTCTAGCTTTGAACTACGCAGGATTGAGAATGGAGATTTTCTATGACTAGGCCTAATCTGACCAAGAAACTTACCCTAACAGGTTTTAGTTTAAACTCTTAGGGCCAGTTTTCCAGACCCATTTAATGCCTAAGCCAGCACTGAATGGGAAGTTTAAATGAGAAAACCCTTCTGACATTACAGTTTATTCCAAAAACCAGGTGCAATCCATGTCCACAAAACTGGGCCTTAGAGTTTTTCTGTATTGTACAAAATAACACCATTACTTATAAATGACATAGTTGTGTGAAAAATCTACATTCAGTTTAACCAACGTTCTGTTTATATACCTCTCTGCACTATTTCTTCTTTTTTTCCTTTCATTTGTTTCAATGTTAGTATGATGTGAATGTGTTACTGTTGGATGTTCAAATCATAATATTATATCTGCACTTTCACTCACAGACACAGATGCGGTATTGCTGTAAAGTTTAGAAGAGTCATAAGGGTTTAGGGGTCAAGCTATCCACAAATATAGTTTGTCCTTTAGGCTTTAAAGGTTGTAACAATGCTTGCATCACACGCATGAAGAAACAATACAATACAGCGACACAGCCAGTGTGTGAGGATGAGTCACTTTGTAGAATCATCTATGGGCTGCAAAATGCAGCTCGCAGATGACATTTAACACCCAACCAAATGACACCGTGTCTGTGATCTGCCCTACATCATTTCTCCATAATTTCTTCATCTCAGGCAGCAATGTGCCATCGCTGTCTGTTCCATACTGCGGCCCCACCCAAGCGGAACCAGCCGAAGGTAGCCTGTCAAGTTTTGATGAACGAGGGACAAGCTACATCCAGATTCATTTCCCACCCGACGTGTGATTGACAGCGGGAAAATGTCTGGCTACGGGAGCAGTGGCAGAGAGAGCTGTTTTTCAGACTGAGCTGGATATAAAGACAGGACACACAGAGACAGGACACACACACCTCCACCCCACACACCCCACTAAAGCAGAGGAGTCTTGCTTTTGATGAAAGATGAGTTATTGCATTGGGATGGTAGGCATTTTGTGTTAATGATAAGAGCAAGAGATCTGGAGGATTCTTCTTGTAGATATTTTTTTCTTTGCTCTAATTTTCACTTTTTGACCATCAGCACAGCATGCATCCCACACAATTCTCCAGATGGTTTGCTTACCATATATTCACAACTGTTTTGATTTAGCCAAGTAATTGACCTCACTACACACAGATAGGTTTCCTTGCAAATCATTACTTTTCAGCTCAGCATTCTGACGCAATGAGCACATTATGGCAGGTTAATTAACCCCCTGACCTGCACGATTACTGTTCAGATTTTAAGGCCCTATAGCCCATGTTTTTCTTGCATTTTATTCTTTTTTTCCCCAGAGGTACACTTTTGACAGTTATCTGGTTTTGTGTACCAAAATATAATGATACATTTTTAACATTAATTTCCCACCACACCTTTTATACTCTTTGTAACTAAACAGCCTTTTTGTTTTTGTTACTGTACTTTAAAGGGTGATTTGTGAAAATGTTACATAATATACATAAACTGAAACACTCCATATAACTTCATCAGGAATGGGTGGGATTAAACTGCTGAATAGACAGATATACATAACTGTGCTGGTTTTCATGATATCATGAAAACAGTGAATACAAAACACCTGTGAACAGTATGTTTTGAAATATTGACACTGTTTATGTACCACATTAAACTGTTTTATTTGTTTAACTGTTGTTTAGTATTCCATAACTACTATAAACTTGATGAACACTATGTAATGACTATGAATGAAGTGTGTGTATGTGTGTGCGTGCTGATTTGTGATTCGAATGGACTGCAGTGCTGATGTGCCATGCAGCAGATGGTCGAGTCCCCTGTGGAGTCTTTCTCTTCTCTCACCTTCTGCAGCTTCTGTTGGAGAAGCATTCCGCTCATTCAGCACTAACAAATGACCTCCACACACACACACACACACACACACACAAACACACACACATATATGCATGTGCAATTCTTTTTTTACTTTGTACGTTTTGTCACCTCAGTCTGTCTTAAATGAGGGCAGGCTCCTTTCACCTATTTTGCAACTCAAGGAAATGTACTTGCTGCCAGCCCCACCTATGGACATTGCTTGGCTACACTCTATGTCCAAGAGTATGTTGACACCTGAATATCATGTCCTTAGACATTAATGCAGAGTGTTTTTTAGTCTTTACTGCTTTCAGCAACATTTTGGAACATAGTTTTCTTCCATTCAGCCAGAGTATTGGTGATGTTGGGCAGTAAGGCCTGGCTTGCAGTCATCACCTGAGTTCATCTCATATGTGTTCAGTTGGTTGGAGGTCGGGATTGTATGAGTCAGTCAAGTTCTTCCACACCAAACCATTTCCTCACGTTTTGCGCAGGGTCTCTGTCATACAGGAAAGGGCCTCTGTCCAAGCACAAAGTTGAGGCAATATTGAAAGTTAATTCTAGAATGTCATTGTATGCTGTAACATTAACATTATCTGTCACTTTAACCATGTTTTCTAAACCCTTATTTCTCTTTCTCAGACTTTCCTGTTCTCCTGGCACCCAATAAGCCCAGATTTATTAGTCAGACCACAGGATGAGGAGGAATATGACTAAAATGTGGATATCACTATAACAATGGATATTAACAATGAGCTTTTTTTGCACATTTTCAACATTCTGATTGCACACAGTACACTCAAAATAAACATATAATGCTCTGCCTCTCACCATGCCTATCTACCTACAGTCACCCTGAAACACAATGTAGTACCGAAGGAATATATGTTATATTTTCCAATTCATTTCGACTTTAAATTCTGTGGCCCTCAGTTAGCCTCACTCCCACATACATTGATTGAGCATTTTTTAGCGTTGTCATGGCAGCTGATTGGCGTTAACAGCCGAGGTCTCAGCTGCTCTCTGCTTCTCTCCAGACAGCCCAAGGTTAACTGTGTATAGACGAGTGAAGCAGACAATTACAGAGCAGTCAATACATCTCCACTGTCCTGTGAAATATACTGCTAGCATCAAAGTTCAGATTAGCGGAACATCCCGAGGAGCAGAACCTCTTTCTGAAGCTCTGATCTTATTCGTGTATCAAAAAGTGTGACTGAGTTCCTGGCCTTCCTACACTACTTATGTTTTTGTGTGATTCGAACACTGTTCATCTGAGGGCAATGTGACAAATTGGAAACAACCAATGAATACATTCCTTCAAATATCTTGATTCCGACAAGAGCTAGTCAAAGGAAAAAAAAACAAGCAAAAACAAACATTATTGCTGTAATACAAAATGGCATTTATAACATCTAAAATTAGGCTTTTCCAGACTTTTATTAATGTGAAAATAATTCGGATGGGTTCTTAAAAATGGGATAGTTTGTTAGGCATGCTACATATGGGACACATAAAGGTCTGACAGGCCATGAA
>JBBPDC010000007.1:7993972-8029265 GCA_037974485.1 Hemigrammopetersius urotaenia | reverse complement strand
ACCTAAACTGCATTTCGTTGCCTTGTACTTGTACATGTGTAATGACAATAAAGTTGAATCTAATCTAATCTAAAAAATAATTATAATAATAATACATTATTTTTCATTGATATGATAAATCATGTGTAACATTCATTGGTAATATGTAGTCATTTTTTATTTCATGTTGTCTCACATGGTTTGTTATTTACATTGTCGTATGCTTTTCGGAGCGTATCATGAATGTTGTCAGTACTTAAGGCGCTCATGTAAATTAATTCCGTTATTTTTCTCTGTATGTTTGTTCCTAACATCTAACACTAGAAGAACTATAGGCTGTCAAGTTGAAAATAATGTCTAATGTCAATGCGGTATATGAAACCTATAGGAGCCACACAGACTGCACACCTCTTCTACTGCTAGTGCTGGCCATGGACAATTGTGTACCCTATGTGGACTGCAGTGAACCCTGAGACAGTGTCAGAGTGTGTGTGCTGTTTTGGGTGATGGTTACAGTAGGCGGCCCCATGCCTGGACCTGGTCTCTGCCCTCTGCCTCTAATTGGACAGTTCTGTCATGGACAGGTGACGGTTCTCCCATTTGAATATCAGCCGTGTCCACACAGCAGCAGCCATGACAGCTTCATTACCACTGCGTGTGAAAGGGAGGGGAGGGGTAATGTAAGCACACACACACACACACACACACACACACACACACACACATACATACATACACGCACAGGAAGTCGACAGACCCTGAGAGGATTAATAAGACAGCTTCAGTAGAGAAACCTCCAATTTCCAATTTGGTGCTCTTGCCCCTGCCCTGCTAGTCCATTGTGAGCAGAGGAGGGCCAGAAGTGCCTTTACCTGTCTGTCACAGAGCGAGGAGCCCTTTATTTCTCCTCGTTATGAATTTATAATGAATATCACCATCACCTCAGGACGACACAATAATCTAATTAATGTAGCAAATGTGTCAGATCTGTTAAAGCTTGTGGCGTATGACATTACAGTGGTGTAGTCCCTTCTACAGCCCCACACCCATAGACAGAGCTTTTACAGAGAGTGCAGTAGAATGTAGTATTTACATCTAACTGCTTAATGCCAGGGATTTTTTACATGACAATAAGTTAACACTGTTAAGGAGCAATAATAGTTCTGTTTTGATTCAGATACAAAGCAGCTTTTACTATTTTATTATTAATTTATTATTATTATTATTATTATTATTATTATTATGTATTAGTAATAATAATAAAATAATAAATAAAATAATACATATTTATTTACACACATGCATGCAGTTATTTAATCATACACATGTATTGTACGTACAATGTATTTAATAAAGGTACAAGTACAATAGAAATAATATAAAATAACCACAGGAAAATACTAAAATGATAAAATGTATAAAGCTAAATATGACTCTAGCTCAGCTGTTTTCAATTTGGTATGTTGAGTGCAGTAGTGCATTTACAGAATTCAATGAGTGAAGTGCTTGTATGAAAGGTAAACCGTACATTAAAAATCCATATAAAAGCAACAGTAATAATAATAGTAATAAGTGAATTCTCCTTTTCTGGCTATTTCATTTTAAGATTGTTTTTTATGACCTCCAGTAAAAGGATTGGTTCAAAACAGGAGTATGAATCAACTTCCCTTGCAGCATAAGGACAGTCCCAGTTTATGAAAACCACACAGAAAACTGAACATCTCACTTTTTCTAGTTTTCCTTCACTGCTCTGAGTTATTGCTGCGCTGAACAGTGGAAGGAGCCCAGGGGAAAACGAATGCTGTGCATGCTGCTGTTTGACTCAAATGTCACCTGCGCTGACTGGGCTGCAGAATGACTAATTCAGCTCGTGAAGGAGTTGGTGGAGGGGCTGGCTGTGTCAGCCTGGTAGGTGGACAGAATGACAGCTTAATGACATTAACCAACACACACCACAGCCGCGCTGGGAGCAGACCTGTCAACGCAGTCAACCATTCATACTGCCGCTAGAGTTGCTCATCTGTCTGACATGCACACACAAACTTCGCAATGGGGTAGATGGTGGCCTAGTGGTTAGGGAGTTTGCCCTGCTCTCAGAAAGTTGTGGGTTCGAATCCCAAGACTCCTAGTGGTACCCTTGAGCAAGGTACCCTTCCCAGGTGCTGTGTTCTTGGCTGCCCCCTGTTTCACTTGATCAAATGCGAGAAGAAATTTGTGCTCTGCACTGTACTTTACACAATGGTGCCTTTCAGAGGGTGTGATACAGGTATCTATTAGGTAGCAAGTTATGTAGCAGCAGACTAGTCAGCAGGCCCATGCAGACCGCTGTTTACCAAAGAAAGTGCCTGTATTGGGCATGTAAGCATCAGAACTGGACCATAAAGCAATTTAGACAGTAGCTTGGTCTAATGAATCAAGCTATCGAGCAAGGTGTGTATGCAGAAGACATGGCACTATGACGCACTATGAGAATAAAGCAACTAGGCAGAGTTAGTGTGATGCTTTGGGCAATGTTCTGCAGGGAACAGGACAAAGAGTTCAAGATGTTCATTTGGCCTCCAAATTCCCCAGATCTTAGTCTGATCAAGGGGGATGTTCTGGACAAACTAGTATGATGGAGGCCCCACCTCGCAGCTTACAAGAATTAAAGGATCTCTGCACCAGATACCACAGCACATTTTCAGAGGTCTTGTCCAGCCTCTTTGGGGTGCCATAGTTCTAATTATATCCTTTATATACAGTACGGTGCAATGGTCTCAGGCATCTATGCAAACATTTTAAAGCTATTTATATCAGCAGTACATGCCTTTCTGCAAGCAAAGGTACAGATAAGTAGATAAGTAAACATTATAATAAATGCAAACCAAAAAGAAAGCAGAACAAAATTATCAAGATTTTTTTTATGATTTCTATAAAGTAGTTGATATTTTGTGAGCTAGTTAGATGAACAGTTTTGGTTCAAGATCTCTCCTCAAGGCCTCCAGCCATGCAAATTTGAGTTCACCTGATTTAATCTAATGGAGTATTGATTGAAACAAGCCAGGCATTTGATGGTAACCACAAGTAATACTGGGTTCCCATTAGAAGATATATATATATATATGAATAAATGCACAACAGTCAAATGCTGTTTTGTTGGGAAAGGAATTACACATACTCTATAGAGAACAGACTGAGTTTTTTAAATGCATATATTCTGTGTAAACTCTTTTATCAACATAGAATGTTTACATTATATAAATATTCTCAAAGTTCTTCATGTTGGGTCTACTTCACTTTAACTTCAATTATAAACATGTTTTACAAAGTCAAACCACCTTGCTGGTCCTGACATTGTAGATTATTTCTATATTTATTTCATGCAAACATGCACCTAACACACACCTCAACAGCTTTACCAAGTTGTCAGGTGACACTCCACTGGGAGCTCCTGTGTCTCAGGGCTGCCAGGTTTGCTAAAAGGCATCTGACTGCATGATGAGTCTGTTAAGACATTCTCCAACATCACAGAAGCAGCGACACGCTCCTCACTGGAGAGGCTTGGAGAGTGAATGATGTTTGGGGAGATTAGATGAACATCACCTGTTGGGCAAAACGGAACTTTCCTCCTTCATTTTCTGAGCTGAGCATACAAACCTGGGGACGTAATACAGAAACTTCCTAACTTGAAAATCCTATCCTAACTGGGTGGTAACCATGGTGTCGACAGTTTATGATCTTATTTAGGAAAAAAGCCATTACAGTACAACCGTTCCTAAGTCAATTTTCCTATCCTAACTTAAATTAAGAAAAGTGTATTACAGACGCATCATAACCTCCAAAAACCTTAAATAAACTATCATAACTTTAGCATAACCCTTCCGCTGTCCTAACTGTCGCCAGCTGATTATTTATTCTAGGGGTAATTTGGCCCGTTGGTACGGGGCTCTCCCGGTTGTGGTCCAATTAACAAATGCGCTTCGTTTTTCGCTAAAGGTGATTTTCAAAACCAAGTGTGTGACTGTGTGTCTCAGTGTGTGTGTGTCTATACTTTTCGCCATGTTGGCTAGTTAGTCTGGCTTAGTTCAGAGTTTAAAATCCATTTAATATCCATATTTTGAAGATAGTAAAAAAAGATACTCTTACGATACAGTGTTAAGGACTGTAGCCTCTAAAGTTACTAGTGACAGCAGGTAACAAGTTATTTTGCGAGATGACATGTTGCGTTAGTTGCTATGTAACGGACATAAAAGTCGATCATCGACGTTAACTTGGTTATTTAGGGTTCCTTACTCGAGATAATATAGGATTCCTAAATTCAGTTAGGGTTTGCTTCTGTAATATCAAATAAAAAATACATTCGTCCTATCTTAACTTTATACTTAAGATAGAAAGTTTCTGTAATACAAACCCAGGGAGCTGCTGGGGATTCCAGTGCTCATAGGGCAGAACGCAGGGCAACGTCTGAAGCAGGCATGACCACATCTCACTGATTGTCTGCGCCTTCTAAAAACTGGAGTATGGTTGATTATCAAGAACAACCGCTCCCAAGCATACGTATAAAATGGGTCATTAGGGAAATAAAACTCTGCATAAACAACTTCCCATTGATTTCCATTATATGTGTATTTTGAGTCAGTAGGTGTCCAGTTCTTTCCAAGGTACATGGAAATGTGCTGAAATGATTACACGGTAATCAGTCATATGCTACAGATGTGGCGGACATATTTTAGCTTGAAAAATGAACATTTAATTGCACATTTTACTGAACTTCACATAACATTACAGCTTTTACACCACTTGATGTCAAAACGTTAAACATTTACAACACTGAAATTGATATCTACATACCATGACATGGTGCGTGTCCAGTCTGAAAACAAGAAGATTGGCCATACAGAGAGAAACTACCATGGCAAAAGCGCCATCTGCTGGACAAATACATACATCATCTTAATGACCTATCAGTGTAGAAATTTTCGACATCTGGGCTGAGATCTTTGTAACCACTAAGCTCTTTAATAAGTAAATAGAACATTTGCAAAACAATCACAACTCAGATCTCAGAAGCCTCACTTAATTCTGTACATTATAGTTTAGGAACACAATTTGCAGCTGTAAATTACTTCCAAAAACTCCTTTCTGCAGTTCTAGCAACACAATATTTCAAACAGACTGAATTCTGGATATTTTTAGCCTTGTGATGAACATTACTGTTAAACATTATTTATAAATATCTTCACAGTAGGTAAAAAAAATCCCAAATATTTAAGGAAACTTTATTATATTTGTGTGGATCTAAACTGGCTATTTGAACATACATTGGTTTCAGTGATGTCACTAAAACAACGAATATAAAATAGGTTGTTTTTGTAGCTAAATGACCCCATATGGACTGTATGAAAAGGGGTGTTAATTGTATGTTACATACATCATGTTTCCCTGCGCCCATTAAGCAATCATTCTTTGCCTGTACATTCACTGTATTGATTCATGCTGCTATGGCAAACGTATTTTGATTATGGTCGATGCTGTCATATGAGTATTTATTCATTGTACATTAAAAAGCTATTTACTGGGATAAACAGTCCAGTCACTCTGAGTCAGTGTCTCTCTCTTCTTGAACATAAGAGTCAAAACGCTGGGCCCGGGATCCATAGCTCTCAATGGCCTGAGCGACAGTGTAGCTGCTTCTTCCTGCAGCACACGCCTCAATCTTTCTCACACTTAGTTGAGACTGCAGAAACAGATGCAGGCAGCTGTCAGACAACAGCACCGGACTGCGTACAATCCTGCAGAACACAAATAGGAATGAAAATTCCTGCAGTGGTTCAAAACTTATCACCACAGTAAGAGCCTATTAGAATGCTCAGACATACAGTGTTAAAAGTGAAAGTGCCAAACAGGATTTTGTGGCATGTTGCCATAGAGGAACTAGTTTTGGTTCCCTTAAAAAATTCTTATGTCCATGTCAAGAACCGTTAAAGACCTTTTAGTCTAAAGAGTGTAGGCTGTTCGTCAATTTTGAATAAAGGAAACACTTCATTACATTACATTAACTTTCAAAGTCTGTATGTTGCCTATACTTCCAAGACACTTACTCCTCCAGGAAGTGTCTCAGTCCATCCATACGAGCAGAAATTTGTCTGGCATTGTTGAGGCTGAAGAAAGGATTCTTTGGGGGAAGCTCAGGTAGATGCACTCTGAAGGACACCACAGTTCAACCAACAGTCAACATAGCATTCACATTTACCATGTTATCCATGGCAAAATGACAATGGATTTGATCATTAGTGAGAGTCCAAAATAAGAAGCACGTCCTATTTTAACATAAAATATATGAAAAATGTATTTATATTTGGTAAATACTGACAACATAAAGTAAGATTTCTTTAGGTCATTCAGTGCATACATACAGGAGCAAGCCGTTATCCAGTAGCTTCTGCCTCAGCCACACAAACTCACTGTACCTCCTCCGCACACAAGAGCTCTTCTTATTGAAGGCCAAACTATTTGTCTGGAAGAGTGGGGGTCATACATTTTCTGTCATTATACCATTACATACCATAACAGTTCCAACCCTGAATAGTCTGATAGTCTTAAGTGGAAACGGTAGTCATCACACTTACATGTATGCAGATTTCATAATCCATATAGGCATGCCAGAAGTCCTCCTTTTGAATGCGAGGGTCCCGCACCCACACACTGATAAACTCCTGCATAGGACTACAAAGTGAAAAAGAGCAACAGCTTTAGGTACTGGTTATGGAGAACAGATCAGAATGTCTGCGAGACAAAATGGGAAGCTGACAAATAAAAAGGAAGTTCAAAATCACTCGTTATCATTAGGGCCACCTCACTGGAGTTTCCATGTAGTTTCCAGAGCAGTTCTCACTTTAAATCTCTGACATTCAATCATGCTGGAGTTTTTCCAGGTCTTGCAAAAGCTTAACATATGAAGCAATTTATTACACTAATAAAGATTATATTATGCTGTAAAGCTTCTGAGAACACACTTCCAACATAAATTGAGATGAGAACATTATATTTTCATTGGTGTTCTACAGCAACTGCTTTAGAGACCGTGTGTATAGAAAAGAATTCAAATTTTGTTGCTTTGGAGCCTGAAATGAAAAGACACACACAGAAAGAAAACTATTTTTCTAGCTGTAATAAGTCAAAGGAACTTATAAGACCGAAGTGAAAGAAGATATACCAACCGCCTTGGAAAAAAAAGTAAAAAAACAAAAAACGAACTGGAATCACTGAAATGGATAAAAGATCACCCCCTTCTAACAATACTTATAAACTCAATCAGGTGTGACTAATCACATTCTCAATTTAACACCAAGCTAATTGGTTTTTATCTGCAATTAACTGTTGTTGGTTTGATTAATTCAGTTAGGAATGAGCTGTTTCTAGAGTATTTCAGTGCTTGGTTGTATAATTAAAAGCAAGCAGTCAACTATGGAAGGCAAAAAGGTAATGTCAAAAAATCTCAGGCGTAAAGTTGTGAACAGGCACAGGATATGTATATACTCAGTAGTTTAGTGTAAGAAATTAGATGACACCTTTGAGGTAACATTGACATTTATTAAAGCACCTGGAGCTGCCCATTCAGGGGCTACAGTGAGAACATGAAGTAAAACAAACAAAACGTACTGCTGGCACAGCAGAGATGGAGTGATACATTTTAAGTATTATTAGTAATTTTATGGGAAAACTGGCTACATTTTTGTATGTGCAAATGAAGAAAACTACAGGTCTAACCTCACAGATCATTGGTCATAATCACAGTATTATAAGTGCTAAAACCAGGGTCTTTTACAGACAATGAGTGACTCCTCCTGTACCACTCATTACTGATATTTGATCACAACAGGAGAACAGCACATGCTGTTCTCTTTAAGGTCTATTCAAGTCCATTCAAATTTCCAGTACAGTAAACTAATAACATAACACACTTTTCTGAACAGCAGTCCCACAGATAAAATACAGTATAGATTAAACAGTCAATACAATCTAAATCAACAGATTTGGAAATACCCTACAGTGATTCTCTAAAATTTGACATGTCTACAGCTTCAGTGTGCTAACACAAGTTTCACAGTGGTGTGGCGATTAACACACTTTCACAACAAGTCAGAGAATTAAACACATCCTGTTTAAGGATAAAAGGTACCACAAGGTATTATGCACTTTCATTATTACTGTTCCTCTTCCCCATGCCAGGTCAGTTTGTCCTCATAGAAACCAATGACCATCTCAGGCCATCTGGCACTGGCCTCTCTGGCAGACAGCAATGCAACTTCATTTGTGTCTTTCCTGCAATGCCACAAACATTAAAAAAAAGTTATTAATATTGAGTATGGATTATGGATTCATCACTTTTATTTTGCAATCACACAAAAAAGTAGCACCTTTTAAAGCACAAGACAAGTAATATTTATCGTTGCTGCTCAAATTATTCAGAATTTATCAAATAATTACTGTCAATATTATCAGCAATGGCGCAGGCACACAAACTGTTGGCCTCACCATCGATGGCTCACAAAGTGAAACCCTGGCGATGCCACAGCCATCTGTGGCCAGGAGTCCGAGACAGCATAAATGGCCTCGCTCTCTCTGAGTGGGCTCTCTCTCCTCCATCACTCAGTATGATGCTAGCCAGGACAGCCAACTGATAGCTGATACAGTGAGGATCGTAAGTACACCCTGCGATTTTGCAAGTTCTCCCACTTAGAAATCATGGAGGGGTCTGAAATTCACATTGTAGGTGCATTTCCACTGTAAGAGACAGAATGTAAAAAAAAAAATTCAGGAAATGGGTCGTGGCTGGGTCTTCCAACATGATAATGACCTGAAGCACACAGCCAGGAAAACCAAGGAGTGGCTCCGTAAGAAACATATCAAGCTTCTGAAGTGGCCTAGCCAGTCTCCAGATCTAAATCCAATCGAAGCAGAAACTCTGCGTTGCTCAGGCCAGCCCTGGAACCTGACAGATCTAGAGGAGATCTGTGTGGAGGATTGGGTCAAAATCCCTATTGCAGTGCAAACCTGATCAAGAACTACAAGAAATGTTATTGCATACAAAGGCTTCTCTACTAAATATTAATACTGATTTTCTCAGGTGCAGCAGTGCAATACAAATAAATTCTTTACAAATCATTCAATTTTTTTTACATTCTGTCTCTCACAGTGGGAATACACCTGCAATGTGAATTTCAGACCACTCCATGGGAAAACTTGCAAAATTGCAGGGTGTTCCAATACTAATGTTCCTTACTGTTTAACATAATTATCCGTTAGCATTCTCTTTCATGCAAGCTGGGCTATCCAATGGTGTTGCACTAGCACAGTGATTCTCCACCCTGCTCCTGAAGGTACACCCTTTGCACATTAGTTTTTCACTGCTCCCAATACACTCAATCCAACTAATCAGCTCATTTACAGCTCCTTATTGAAATGAAATGGGTTTGTTATGGCAGAGAAAGCACTTAAGTGTGCAGGGCAGTGCGTTTTCAGGGGACTGGCTTCACATGAAGTATGCACTATACAATCCCATTGTTTCTGGTATCATCTAGGTAGCATGTGGAAATGGACATGTCTATAAATGGGGAGAAAACTGATGTTAAGTGAAAAATAGCAAAAATAAGTTTGTGCTTGCATGAAAAATTAACTAATCAAAACAAACCAAACACCCACATACTGTATTCTATATTCATTCATTCGTTCATTTTCTGTAACCCCTTAATCCTTACTAGGTTTGTGGGTACCCAAAGACTGTCCCGGGGTCTACGGGCATGAGGCAGGGTCTCACCCTTGGCGGGGGACCAGCCCACCACAGGACGCGCTCATACATTTACATACATATACCATTCACTCACACATACAGCCAATTTAGAGGAGAACATGCACATTCCACATACAGGGCCAGGACCCAGATTTGAACCCCAGATCCTGAAGGTGTGAAGCAACACTGGTACCCACTGCGCCACTGTGAGCACACATTCAAAACATTGCCCAGTTTGATAGTGTGGCAAAGTACATTCAATTCCGTAGCTGACAAACATAGTGCAAATAATGTCACAAAATTTGCAACACGAAGCAAGTACCATTTGATGAGGAACATAAGCTCCCCCTGTCGGTCAGTGGAGCCGACGATCCGTTCTGGCTTTGGGGAAGTGGATCGGTCGTCAGCAGTCACCGTGTGATGATCGCCTGGTGTACCAGTCTGGCTCTCTATCTGCTCACTCTGACAGCGCTGCTGAAGAGCCTGTCAGACAACAGCAAAAATAAAACAGGATTACACCCAAGCTGTGGTTTAGGCCACTAATAATATATCAACACTATATAGATGATGAATGGGTTGAGAAGATCATTATTTATTCTCAATGACCAAAATGAATGATTTAGTTAAAATACTGTATTTTTTTTAAATGTTTCAAACATACAGAGAAGTTTAATATCTTTTAAATGGTTCAAACAGCACAAATAATTCCACTACATTTTAAATATCTAGGAAATTATTCTCAGAAGTACTACTCTTCACTGCTGTTCTAAATATAATCATTATTTTGCTGTGTGCTTGGCAGCAGTAGGCTATGTGATTCTACTGTATCTTAAAAAAACATGCTAATTGTACAAAGCATTTAGAATTATTTAGCTTAGAATGACCACCATTTGGTTTTGTACTGACAAACATCATTAAACCAAAGGCCCAGAAGAGGTAAGAAGATGCCCTGCACAGAGCTGGTGTTTTATTTTTGGAAGTCCACTGTGGTCTAATATGACCACCCTGACACTGTCGTAGAAACTTACTATGTCAGCATCTAGCTCTGTTAGTTCTTCTTTGGGCTGGATAACAGGCTCCAGAGAGGGATGGTCCTCACTCTCAGCCTCGACTGAGACAGCCATGTTTCTGAGGAACTCCTCAATCAGCTCAGGACAGTCCAGATTGTCCTCTGGCTCCCAGGTGTTTTCAGCACTGTGGACACAGTAGTAGTAGAACCAGTGTCAGATTTGCAATATACCTCACGCAAATGGCAAGCGCTCTTCCTGAGTTAATGTTGTTAGATTGAACTGTGATCAACAGGAAAAGGGAAAGAATGTGACGCTGGGCCAGCAGCATCACACAGTCTACTAAAACACTCCCTGGACTACAGACTGTATGTCTCTACTGAGCAAGAACTTTTATTTCACATATTTCATTGACAAATCGGAGCTATTTCTAAATCATATGACTAGTACCTGACAGACCCAGGAGCCTGAAAGATCTATGTCCTGGAAAAATGAGTTGGCTGTAAATAGCCACACTGTCAAATATTCCTCGACACTTACTCAGTGAAGCCTTTCCACTTCAGATAGTACTCCACTTTTCCATCGTTGACTCTTCTTCGGATAATTTTTTCCACAGCAAACTCCTGGACAACTGTTGTCGCTGTCGCTGTTGTTGTCATCGTCATCGTCTCCTCAGCCTTCCTATTTTTAACATTCTGTTTTTTCCTCATATTTTCCTGAAACACATGTAAAAGCCTGTGGTAGAGTTCTGTTTGCAAAGGCCACACTTTGTCCTCATGTCTGGGGCACTGTTCAAAACTGCATAACTCACCTCTGTGTGAACTTTAAGACTACTACTGGGTGAACCTTGCAAGTCTTGCTTTGCACATTTAGAAAGTATAGAAACTTCCTAATCTCAAAAACGACAGTTTGCCTGGTCTTGACTGTTTGCAACAAAGAAGAATAGCAGTGAATAGATTCAGATCTTCCTAGCCTTAAACATGACTGTAAATGTGTGTCACGATATACCTGAAGAAAAAAGTCAAAATTAAAGAATTTAATCAATTAGCTGTAATAGTAAGACCTGACCAAAACAGTTGTGTCAACAGAATTCACTTAACTGTAGATAACTTATGTAAAGCATTTATACTCCAGCATGTGTATATAGCACAGTGTAGCTCATTATGCTTTTATTTTCTACAGGTTATTAATTTATCATTTATATTTAACTCTATAATTTATATTGTTCTTGTCTCCGAGTCTGTATGTCTTTGCAGGCATAAAATAACAAGCCTTGTTATCAGTAAAATGTTCTGATTCTGATAAACATAGTCAACCAGACAAGACATGCTTGGTGTCTTGGGGTTGCTTCTTCGGTTTTACTCTGTAGCTACAGGTCTAATGTAACTATTCATGTGAAGTTTATGTGACCCAGAACCACTAACCGCATAGGCTTATTCTATACTAATGCATAGCTCCACTGCAGAACAATATAGGGGTGGTGGTAGCTCAGTGGGTAGGATACTTGCCGCCGGACCAAGAGGTCAAGGGTTCGAATCCTACCTTCAGCACACCTGAGCAAGACCCTTAACCCTAAGTTGCTCCAGGTAGGTAGGGAATGGAAGTCGCTTTGGATAAAAGCGTCTGATAAATGCCATAAATGTAAATGTATATAAGCAAACTCTGAACAGGAGACATGTCTTGGTCTATCAGCTGTTTATAAGGAATGCTGAAAATTGAGCACATCAGATTGTTCAGTGAATCAATCCTTTAAGTAGATATCAAACTCAGAAGGTTTTATTGATTTTTTTATGAAATTGCTTAGATATAGCCATTACAGCCCCTCACTCCACAGTTGGTGGGGGACTGTAATGGGCCCCCACAGAGCAACTGTCTGAACAGTTGTCTTACCATGTGAAATATCATGTGACATTTTCTCACTTCATTACATGCAATGCCTTATGTGCCATATCACTATTTATGTGACTAATATCTCACTGATGTAATGGCGATTTCACGCAACTGTATTACTTATCTATAGAAGCATATTCATCCCAGCATTTGTGTATATTGCATAGTGCGTTTTCAAATTGAGTTTTAAAATACTTGTTTTTATTTGCTTTATTTTTTATATTGTACTTGTCTCATTGTGCCTTAGCAATCATTAACATAAGCAACGTTGTCTGTTTCTGATAGTTACCTCCCCCAGCAGCCCACACACAGTTCACCGTATTACTTAAACGTGAACTCCCCCCTGTCCCAGTACTGGACAGATCGCACTCGTCTCTTATTGCAATTGCAAACCCCAAACAAAACACACCTGCACACACTCTGCTTTACGAGTAGACCCTACTTCTTATATGGATAAAAACCGAGCTAAACCAGCAGGGTTTATGACACTGTGCTGCTCTCATGGGCATCATGGCTGAACACAAACACAAGACTGTAATTAGACGGTTACAGTGAAAACATTTTAACCCTTATATCTTTCACTTCTTACAGAGGGAGTAGATGAAAGGAGGATGAATGAAGGGCATATACTAAAGCATATGATAGCCCACCTGTCAGTCGCCACTCTTTTATCTGAGCCTGTTTTTAATATTCTCTGTACAGCTGAAGGTGACAGTGAGAGGGGCGCGCTGCTCCAGCAGGTAAGTGGGTCTCTGGACACGCGTCACGTGTCGTGCGTCTCTGTCAGTGCTGCAGCCCCTCCAGCATGGCTCCAAACGCCTTTTTCTCGTGTTTACACAACTTTTCCTGAATGAGTGAAATTAAAAACATGGCCGATTGGGAGACGCGGCGGAAGTGCGGATGGGTGGCGGGGAGGTGGGGGGTCTTAAAGCAGCAGGACCTCTGGACACGCCACACATGGGCTGCGTCCAAAATTGCACCATTCAGTATTAAAGAACTCAGTGTTAATAATGTGAAATTTAAAATAATTTGAAATTCTCTGTGTTTAACCCATTCACCAAGTGAAGCAGTGAGCCGCCAGGAAAGCAGGAGGAGCAGTGTGTGGGGTTGGTAGCTTGCTCAAGGGTACCTCATGGTGACACTGGAAATCGTGTGATTCATACCTACTGATCGCATGGGCAACTCCCTGGGCCATCATGCTGCAAGGACATGAAAATACCATTTTCATGGGGGAAAACGATGACTCATCATGATCTTCTCCATCTCCACATATCAGCCCATTCTGGAGAAACCAGGGTGTTCATAGAGATCCATTACTCTCACCAAAACGTCCCACATTGAAAGTATTAGGATGCCTGACCATTATACCAACAGGGACTTTAATGACATTGCATTCAAAGACATAGACTTTAATATGGAATTGGCCCCACCTTTGCAGCTCCAACAGCTTCCACACTTCTTGAAAGGTTGAGTTTTTGTGGCAATTTGTGCTCATTCATTCATTCTGTAGAACATTTATGAGGTCAGGCACTGGTGTTGGATGAGAAGGTGTGACTCGCAATCTTCCTTCCAGTTCATTCCAAAGGTGTTGGGTGGGGGTGGAGTTCTAGGCTCTGTGTGGGCCAGTCAGGTTCATCCACACCGAACTCCTCCAAACATGTCTTTATGGACTTTGCTTTGCGTTTTTCTACCCTAAACTGTGTCCACAAAGTTGGAAGCATCTACAAAATGTATTTGTGTTCAGAATCATTAAGACAACCCTTCACTGGAAGTAAGAGGCCTAGCGCATACCGTGAAAAACAGACGTGTCTTAGTACTTTTGTCCATATAGTTTACACTTTCTTGGGACTATGCAGACAGTGCCAGTTATTTAAGTATGTTTCATCATTTGGAGAACGTCTCAGTAGCCTCTCTGGAGCCATGAATCTCTCGTCTTCTCCTAGTGTCTGTCCATCTGAAGAGTTTTTACAGCATCAGACCCAACAGGCTCAACAGATCCAAACACAAGTGTGGTGTAGTACTACATTGTGACCACTAGAGGGCTGCTCAGTTTAATACGGAACTCTTTTGAGTCTCTTCAAGTAAGACAGGCCAGGCCTTCCTTCCCAGTGCTGCCAGTGCCAGTGACACACCTGAAAGGTTTATGCTCATTTTCTGGCTATTTTTTTCTGCTTATTTTTTTTTTGCAATTCTGTCAGGTGTTATTATGCTTTTATTTTTACTTGGTTGTTTTCTGAGGGGGAAGAGATGTCAGAAGCTGAGATTTCTGTAATGCTGGAACACTTAGCTCTGTAACTTTCTGTTATTATTGTAACTCTTCCTTTATCAGTATGTTTTGCTTGATCATACAATTATGCTCATTCTGGGTTTTTTTTTTGATGGGACGGGTGTCTAATTGAACTAGCTAGAAATATAATTTATTTCAGTTTAATAGTCTTTGATTACTTGCTTTGTATTTTAGCCAGTTCCAAAAGTGTTCTAAAATGTATAAATAAGTTAATAATAATGAATAATAATAAAAACAATGATAAAACAACAACATTATTATTATTAATTAATAATAATAATTATTGTTATTTGTAGTAGTAGTGTTGTTGTTTGTTTTTTCTCATTATTAACATTAATAATAATAACAATAATGACACCAAAAATAGTAATGATTATTGTTATTGTTGCTGTTGTTTTTTTGTTATTATTAAAAATAATAATAGCAACAACAACAAAAATAATAATCATCAACACTATTATTATTATTATCATCATCATATTATTATTATTAATAATATTTGTTTATTACATTATTACAATAATTATATTAATACTTATAACATTCATAATTAATTTGTAATATTACTGCTCATCACATTTCCAGATCTGCAGACTCTGTTAGGCTCCTCCAGAGGAGCTCCTTCTGCCAGCTCTCTCTGCTGCAACTGACAAGAACATGCTGAGTTGGGTCGAAGCTCCTCCCTAATGTTGGCCTCAACATGATTGATAGTCCTCGGAGTATCCAATCAGAGAGAATAAGGAATCTGATTGGTTTAAATGTTTAGCCAATTGCAAAACTACCTTCTTTAAAAAAACAGTAAAAAATAGGGATTTCTTAAAGTTTTTAAAAACTTACTTTATCATCAGTCTCTCCAGAATAAACCGACAGATCGCTTCAAGATGAATTGCTCATTACACTTACAACATAAAGACAAAAGAGATATTGGGAATAAAGTGAATATTTATGACACTCCGTGCAATTTATTGTGATCTCACACACAGACTTTTGATTAGTTTTAAAATGACTTTTTTGAGACTTTCATAGTGACTTTCCCCAATATCAAACAATAGATCACTTTATCACTATTATCACAATTAATGTAAGTGTATATCCCAATTACAATATGGAGACAATGAAGACAAATAAGTCTAAATAAATTAATTTGTTTATTTTCTCACGCTGTAATTCAGTACTTGTCCACAAGAGGGCATTTGTCACTGCTCTGTTGAACAGTGTTTCTGTTTTCTTTTCGGAAAAGTGAACAACCAGATATAGGAATAAAAACAAAAAAGTTAAAGTAACAAAAAAATCTGTTCTATTCAAACACATCTTTAAGCAGATAAACTGCAGTAACGGCAGATTTTGTATCTATTCTGAATGGATTTTACAGTTAAAAATGCATTTTAAAGTTAAAGACATTAACCATAAAAGCATCTGTATTAGAGATCGTATAGAGTTCAGATAAAGCCCATACATCTTTGACTGACTTTTATTAGTGTTTTGCTGATGAGAAAAAGATGTCCAGGCTCTGAGCACATTTTCAGAATGATTTAAAATCACAGAATTTGGAATATGTGTGGATTCCCTTGGCACTGGCACTGACTAGTTTAGAAAGATAATCTGTACCCAAGGCAGAGCTGGACAGTAACTTCTATGTAGTTTACTCATATTGGGATGTGTTTTTTATCAAAAAATTTTTTTATTTCTACTCATGCACATTTCCAATGCAAATAACGCATTACACAGAAATATTCTACCTATTACTTTGCACTCTTTTGCACATACATATGTTTACACATTCAGTGTACTACAGCAACTGGCAGCCTAGTGGTCAGGGCGTCCAGCCTCAGAGGGTTGTAGGTTTGAATCCCAGGACAGCTAGTGGCACCTCTGATGTACCCTTGAGCAAGGAACCGTCCCCACACACTGCTCTGGGGGCTCTCTCTGGATGTCAATAAAAGCCAGCTAGACTTGGTTTAACTTGAGACCTACTCTAGCCTTTCACAATTTGTTCCTAATTTGTTGTTTTTCATTTGTTTCTTTGTTTGTTTTTAGTATAATTTAATTCTGTTTTTAGTTTAATTTAATTCAGTTCCTGGAATGCTTTGCTGTTGCCCAAACCTTAGACATTAGATGCAATGAGGGAAGCAGAACATAACAAGCTTCAGTTCCTGTGCTGATAAATGTTGGATCTCAGTTCTTGTTTACTGTTGCTGAAGTTATTTTTTGCTTCTTTGACTCAATAATTAAGTAACTTGAAGGATTTAAGTGTGGGTGTAGGCTACTCTGGGCAACTAGTTTACACTGACTGTAAAGAGCCATATTGGAGATTTTTTTTTTTTAAAAAAAGGACATGCATTCTTCCTGTGCAGTGAGGTTGTGTTTGTCAGCCTAAGGCCATGTGTGTATAATGGTTGACAGATGGGCTGCAGTGTATAAGTGCTGTGTTTAAGAGTGCAGCCCCTTGCAGTCCCCTCTCCCCCAGTCTGCTCTGTGTCTAGTGGCAGTTGTGGAGCGTGCTCTGGGTGAACGTGCTCTTTGCATGCAGCCATGGGCCCTGTCAGGCTGCAAATGTGCCCGGATGGAAGGACCCTGCTGTGCGTGGCTGGCCGGCACTTTGGGGGTCCAGAGAGTTGATCCTTGAGTTGGAGGTCCACTCTGACTAGGGCTTCTTTCTTTTCCTCTCTGCGCTGGGCTCATGGACCCTGGCAGGCCAAAGCTGCTCGGCTCAGGTTACGGGCACACTCGTGCCGTCCGTGTCAGACATGTTGTTTTTGCAGCATGTCAACCCCCATGAACCCAGGCCAGATTAGCCAGAGTTGATTTAATGTGTGTGTTACAGGCTAGCTTAATTCATGGAGAGGTTTCTGAAAGGGTCACCTGATTTACAGCAGGCAGATCCTAAGGGTGGTTAAAATCTCATACAGTACATTCTGCTGTTTCTTCTCATATATACATAAGTCATGCTCAGTACATTTCCACTCGAATTATGCATTACCTCGCTTATGAATTGAGTCATTTGATTACATTCAAAGTCATGTGAAAAGACTTACAGATTAATACCAATGAATGAGCAGAATAAGAGAGAGCCCTACCCACACTGGAATGATGCGCATGTTGTAAAGAATATGTAACTAACTAATGTCATTTAAAAGACATTATAATGATACTTAGTTTTATTAGTTTATTTCTTTACCCCTGGCTCATGCTATCTACATGAGAAAAGAATTCAAATAGCAACACAGATGTAGAATGAAAACATCCATCAATTGAACAGCAATGTTCCACATCTTCTAAACAATACTTTAGAAATCCAAACTCTTCCATTAAAGGGCCCATATCCATTAGAGGTCCATCTAATTATTTCTACATGATCTTTTCCCAATTGCTTTTTATAAAAAAAGCTTGGTTTTTGGTACTTTGCCTTTAAGACTTTGAATGCCGGCGCTGTACTGTACCTCGTTCAAAAAGCTCTCTGAGCTGAAAAACATTTTTACTTCTGCCATTGGCTGAACAGTTAGAAATAAGTAGACATCCGTTTCCATGACGTCACAAAAACAGTTTAAAGTTTTTTTTGCTTAATTTATGTATATGGGACGTACAGACAGGGGATTGAATGGTTTCGTTTCAACATTTCACATTTAAATTGACTTTCTGAAAATTTGGAAAAAGAAAATGTAAAATGATCACTTTTTCTAACAATTACTGTCAGGCATAAATATGTAAAAGGGAGGTCACATGCATGCACTGCGGGGTATGAGATTAGAGTATAGCTAATTCTGTCTGATAAATAGATTCACTCATTGATTAGCTCTCAGTAGAGCCATTTTAACACGCCCCCTGTCAGCTGTACATGACTGTAGCACTAACAATTCAGAAACATCAAGCGGAGGGACATTCGCCATTTAATCAGGGCTAAAGTCGTTGGTCTACTTTACTGTCTCCCTCTGAACTCCTGCAGTGTCAATACAAATGTATTGCTGAGGGCCTCTATCTGTATTCATGTTTACTGTTGCCATATGGAGGAGCTCACGTAACTTCTAACCAATTTATCCACTTTATCCAAGCAAAGTATTTTACAATGTAAATGCATTGTTCAGAATTTCTGACTTTCCAGAACAGGTCTTTTTTTTCTTACATAATTCTTACAACATACAATATCAAGCTTATTTAATTAAAAAAGCAAGGAAAGTTTTAATATCAAATGCTTGGCAATTAAATATAGTGTATTTCTGGGCAACAGAAAGTTTTTTGTTTGGATTTTGCAGTCTTTATTATTACTGCAAACTTGCACTTTTAACACGCAGCAGATTTAACGGCTGTAAAATTCCACCTGAATCACAGAACGCACGCGGGGGTGGCTCTCAGTGAAAACACCTCACGGTCCTCGCAGCAGTGTGTTTGTAATAACTGTAGGCTGTGTGTGTTTTGGGGGAGAATATCTGCCTCACACATCTCACTTTGCCTTTCCATATCAGCACTCAAATCGCCATTATCAGCAGCGTGTCAGCCACACTTAGAGCACTCATCTGTCATTCGGCCCCGCTTTGCTTTGAAAAGGCCGAACCTGACACCGGCTGACAGCCTCTGTTGTTTACCCTGCTACAGGGACACGGGCGATTGTTGGGCGAACATGACACTGCATACTGGGCGGCAATATGGCGGCCGGCTGGGCCCCCTCATCACCTCTCGCTCAGCACCTCTGTCAAGCCCCAAACCCAACAGAGTATCAGATTCACAGGCCCATATTCAAGCAATCTGCGGGCCAGGCGATGATTTGGGTCGGAGGCCGGGGAATTGGTTTAGATTGGAACTGACATCCTGGAGAGAGAGGGAGGTAGTGGATGAAGAGAGACCACCGAAGTTAGCTTGCAAATAGTCGACTTCTGCAACCAAATGCCATGCGCTCATAGAAACTGGAAATTAAGGATTTATGAATGGTCCTTGGGTGAACCATGCTGGTTAAAAAAAATTTTAATCTTTGTAAAACATTTCCATTATGTGGAGGTTCTTTAAACTTGAGAAAGGTTCTTAAATCTAATGCTAATGTGAATAACTACGATCTTTATGCTCTTAACTGGCTTGCTGTTATGAATGCAATGTAGATGGGCTGGTTACAGAGAGAAGCCTATGTGGAGTAGTATTTTTTATTCTATCTAAAAATGAATTTATGACATGAATATTTAGGTGAATGTGTCAACCACCAGATATTAAAAGTTATTGTGCTCAGTTGAGTTTTCCCCACCAGATAAAGAAGTCTGATCTTCAGATTTTGAATCTTTGAATGCAGAACTCTGGTGCTAGTTACTAGAGTCCAGACCAGTTTGATGATTTCCCTCCTCAAACAAACTCACTAAACCTGGCAATTAACAGATGAGTTAAAACAGTTTAAAACTTGGCAATTCCCTCCAGGACTCAAGTTTAGTCCAGCACCCCTGCTTTAAACATTGACCTTTGCTTGGTATGACTGAGTAGGTAGAAATACTGAATGGGTAATACAAATTACATTAAAAATGAAATGAAAAAGAAATGTATTCTTTTCTTATGTGTGCAATTTATTTGTCTCATATGTAGTGCAAGAAGAAAAAATTGTACAGTAGCAGTGAATTCTGTCTATGACTGTTATTCAGGGATTTTTTTCATCATATCTATAAGCACTGAAATTTTGGGTTTACTTGAAAATCCAAACATTTTCACATCATTGCTGACATGTTGTGGCCACTGCTGAAAGGGTCTTTGATGGTTCCTGTGATGTTTTTAGAGAGAGGTCTGGATGAATGTGTGAGAACTTTGTATGTGTGTATGCACGTGTGTGAAGGGTTGTTTCTCTGCCTTTGACAGGAGGGCCTCTCTTGCAATACAGCCATGTGAATGTGTGTAGATGTGTGTGAAAATACCAACAAAGAGAGATGTGTTGGTGTGTCTGCAGCTGATAAAGACTTTTTGCCCACTCCAGCAGACTGCGTGTCACTTTACACACATGAATGGAAGACCATTCAATACAGCACTCTCCCCTCTTTCCCCCTCTTTCTTTTTCTCTCTCACTGTCTGTCTTTTTATCATTCTTTGTGTTCAATGACCAGCTATAACATTAAAACTACTGACTGGTGAGGGCAACAGCATTAATTATCTCGTTACAATGGCATCTTTCAAAGAGGCAGCAAGTGAACAGTCAGTTCTTGAAGTTGATGTGTAGGGTGCAGGGCAAACGTAATGATGACTTTGATAATGGCCAAATTGTGATGGCTAGACAACTGGGTCTGAGCATCTCCAAAATGGTAAGTCATGTCTGGTTTTAGGTATGCAGTGGTAAGCACTTACCAAAAGTCATCCAAGGAAGGAGAACTGGTGAATCAGTGACAGGGCTATAAGTTAATTATGACAGGGCTGGAAAAGTTCATTCAGACTATGATAGAAAGATGTGAGAACACACAGTGCATTAAAGCTTTCTGTGTATGGTGCTGCAGACCAGTCAGGGTGCCCACGCTAACCCCTGTCCACCAATAAAAGCACCACAATGAGAATCAAAACTGGACCAAGGAGCAATGGAAGAAAGTGGCCTGGTCTGATGAATTACATTTACTCCCACACTGCAAAAATAGTTCAGGATAGAGCTGAAGGAAGCGACACCTACTGATTTGGCCTCCAAATTCTTAAGATTTTAGTCTGAATCAACATCCAGGGAAAGTGCTGGACAAACCAGTCCAGTTCATGAATTAGGGGCACAAGCAGGCCAACACTGTATTAGGCAAGTAGGATAATGGGATGATGTTAAGCCTGAACAGTGCATTTTCTGGAAGTGTGTATGTGTGTGTGCATGTGCATCAGAGGCAGTTTCTATAAGACTACAGGTGAAACAATGTTTCACTGAGAAAAATAATACAAAAAACGTAATTTTTTACTGGTGTGAAACAAAAAATGCTCATAAAAAAGGTTGCTCTTCTAATTGCGGCTCCTCAATAGCGTTACATTTGTATAAGGCTCAGGTCAAAAACGTGAAACAGTGCCACCCTCAACCGCGGTGAAACAAAGAATTTCAGTGAAACATGTGTCACCAGCGTCCCCATTCCATGTAAATCTCCTCAGACATGGCGGCTCGTGGATTTTCGAGGTTTCGATGGACTCTAATGGTAAATAAGTCCCACCCATGAAACAAGTTACTGCCTACTGTGATAGGGTAGTTCTCACTTCAAAATGATTGACATAACATTGTGGCCAATCATCGCCTTTGTTTTCCCTTACATTTACATTTACATTACATTTACTTTTATGTACTGAGCACTGACCTTGAGAGTGAGACTGAAGCTTCATGCATAACAAAACGTGTACCATATTATTTACTAGTATTTATTAATAATATTTATTTTTATTTAATATATTATTATTTGTCTACGAGTGCACAGAAGGGAGGGCATTAGCTTGTTAGCTTGACCGCTTGCTAGCGATCCCCACCACCACCCAGCCAAGCTGGGCACTGGTGAAATCCTAGGGGGAAAAAATCCCTGCTGGTATGACAGATTAACAACTTCACCAAGAAGACCAGTAAACATTACTACTATGTGTTTGTATGATATGCACAGTAAAATACTATTTACTAACTATGAAGAGATTGAGGGCAAAGCAGGAGGGAGAAGATACATCAAAATGTGAAGCAGCAAAAGCAGAACATGGAGGTGAAGTATTTAGGGCAAGAAAATCAAGCTGCCCAGGGTGCATGGCGCGGTATTGAGTTTGTTTTGCGGCATGCGCTGTGGATGAAGCGTGGTTTGTTTCACCAAAAATATTGACCAGGACCCGCCGCTGATATGTGTGTATACAAATATGTATTTATATTCTCTCTCTTTCTTTCTCTCAAGAACTACTACAGCTACACTGAGCTGTATGAATGTGTGTGTGACATTGTGTGTGTGGAGTGGGGGGGTGGCCTTGGTGGCTGTGAGAGAGAGTGCAGACATCCTGCATCTGACAGGGATCACATTCAGCACAGCGCTCCACCTAACTCCCCCCAGGCCACACACAAGCCTCTCACTCACACTAATTAAGACAGAACTGTGGGTGTGTCTGTGTGTTTATGTGTGTGTGTGTCTGTGTGTGTATTTTGCACATTTTCTGGACTTAAACATTCAGATTCATAGGAAAACCAGGTGGAGAGGAAAAAACAGTTTAACCTTCAATATCAGGACAAACAAAATTACTTTGTAATGAGTTTGTTGCTCATTACCTCGCAGCCTTTTCTGTTTGGTTTCTGAGGGAAATTTTGGTTTTGATTCAGCGTTAGACTTAAATTGGATGAGTTCTTTGTAGATACTTAACCTGCCTTAACCTAACATCTAAATATCTTTTAAATTCATCTTAATTTCCTTAACCTTTTACCCCACCTTAATCCTAACCCTAATCCAACCTTGATGGTGAATCTAAACCTAACCTTAATACTGTGGCTACTTTCGAATAGAATCAATGCTTGTAATTTAATATATCATTATATGTAAATATACACTGGACCTAGACAGCTTTACCAGAGGTCAGACAGAAATGTAAGAAGTGACTAGAGGGAACGAGAAAAAGAGAAAGAAAAGCCATTACACATCAAACCAACAATTATCTTTCTTAAGCCTTTCCCGGGAGGTCTATGATTACTTGCTGTAAAGCTACTCCACTTTTGAAGCTATGATATGTGTATGCACTGTCATGTATGCACCATGTATTGACCTGTGGCTGCAGGATATTCTCAGAGAGGAAACCAGAGCCAGGGCCTGCGTCAGAATCTGCTTCCACACAGCCTGCATTATTCACAGTCGCGCCCCGGGGGATAGGCTGCTTAATGGGCTCTCTGAAAGCACCTGAGTTGACGATTGCAGCCGCTCTGCACATTAATCTTCACATCACCTGTGGCATTCTGCTGCATGACAACCCACACGGGTCAGAGCAGCAGAGGTCACAAATACAGGAAGTATAATGTTTAGCATGGTTAAAGAGGAGGTTATGTGAATAACGCTGTGAATTATGAATGAATCAAGACTAAAGAGCAGTGTTGACGGTTGTGATTTCACTGCTAGTGCCAGTGAGGTGGTGCTTGGTGGACATAGTCATAGGACAAATATTGTTATTTAGAAGAGAGCAGAGTAATGTCTCAGGACATTATTGTCCGGTTAAAAATAATGTATTTTATGTCAGGTGGTCTTTATGGCCCTTTTTCAGTATAACCTGTAAAACATAAGGCATGAGTCATCTTCAGACCCATGGTGCAACACACAAGAGTAGCACATTAAACAGGACTAGATAATGTGCCAAACCAAAAATCTAAATCCTGATGAAGAATCTGCAAATTTAAATGTGGCACAGTCATTGGATAGAGCCTTGGCTGTAAGTCAGTTAAAAACATTTCTGGTCTGGTAAACTCTTAGGGCTATTACTGTGAAATGAAAGCATCTAGCAACAGCAACAGCTCAGCCTGGAAGCGGCAGACCTTGCAAAATCATAGAGCAGAGCCACTAATTGCTTAGCACACAAAAATTGCCTATACTCTGTTGCATCACAAAATTCTCTCTGTAAACAACACTGGCACAAAAACTGAGCAGCTGCAGCTTCATGACATGAGTTTTCACATCCAAGCAGCTGCACACTAGATCACTAAGATCACTATGCACAATGCCAGGCGTCAGATGGAGTGGTGTAAACACGGTGATACTGGACTTTGTAAGAGTCTATAGAGAGAACACACATTGCATTAACTGAAAAAAGATATTTTTTATTATTATTATTGTTTATTATTATTATTTATTATTATTCTCTGCATCCTGGCTATAGACTGGGGTTGGACAAATGACATATTTATCACATGCTGTGTTTTCAATGGAAATAGCACTTGCTGGTAAATCCATCTCTGCAGTGACTCTACATCCAGAGATCGAAAAAAAATACAGAAAAACTGGACTTAAGCAAAAGTACTCAAAATCTTACTTAATGGAAAGTGTGGAACAAAAATATACATGGAAAAAAAACATATCAAGCAACATTGATGTTCATTTAGTCATTTGTTCATTATCTGAGCCAAGACAGGGACATAGAGGGAACCTATCATAGTGTTCATAGGGCAAAAAACACCATAGACCTGCTTCAGGTCTGTTGTAAACCTGGTCTCTCATAGTCTGTTACTACCTGACATATCCTGAAATACTGAATCATTATTTCACTGTGTAGTTGTAAAATACACAATTAAAATGCATAGCTTGAACAAAAGAGAATTTTTTGGTTTTTGCATTAAACCTGGATATGTGATGAAATGCAAAACTGACTGTATGTTCACAGATATTAAAAGAGTTTAGAAAGCTTGTGCAACTGAAGAGTCATGTAGGACCGGCATAGCAATATATCACAACTTACTTGTCTCAAAAGTAATTTACCTACTATTTCTTGGAAAATACGTTCTTAAAATCCATATGTATTTTTACCAAGTGGCACAAGTGAAAGCTCACTGGTCATTTCAGTACTTTAATTTGAAACAAATAGCCAGGTGTAAGACAAAGTAAGCCATACATAATCTAAAAGACACATCACTGTAATTGTCTTTACATTTTGAGCTTGACGGATGGTTAATGCTTTTTGAAAATCTAGTAACTAGTCAGTAGAAATAGTTAAACAGCTCTCTTTAAAGTAAATATTTATGTGATTACAGAAATTCTTATAGAGTTGTTTCTGAATAAAATTAAGCTTGATTAGCTGAGGAGTTGGAGCTCTTCCTTCTTCAGAGTCAGCAATTTAATACTTCCACGGGTTAATATCCAAGTTAGCTGCTTTCTCTTGCTATGCTGGCCACATTCACAATCAAAGTTGCACAGTCAGAGGTTATCTGCAGTACATACGCATAACTTACATAAAAACATGGATAATCTGTACATCATAGTCACTTGCGTTAGTCATTGAGACAGTAATTACTTTACTGCAAAATGTTACTTTTTCTTTGACCTTTAGCTTAATTTGTTTTAGTTGTTTTATGTAAGAAATAGCACAGATAGTGTTAGTTAGTTATCAATAAGCTATTTTGACAACAAAATATAGGGCAGATGATATAGATTTTTTGGGATTAGTCAAATAACCTACATTTGGCTACACTTATACTTATTAACAAAGTACAGTAAAGTCACCACAAACTGTCACCTAGCATGGAGAAGGTTGTTTTTGGTTATAAGGATATTTACCAAACATCACTCAACACCATATAAAGGGAAACTTTATTTCTTTTTGAGAAATTAAGGAATAAGATGCAAGAAAGACCTATGTTGTTGAGAATTTATTCATAAACCTAACACTCAATAACAGTGATTAAAACTGACACTGTCTCTGATATTATGGTGATGATTTGTAAAATGTTGTCTTGCTCAAGCCCAGTGTTCCATGGAGTTTCAAGAGGGGAACTGGAAACGAAAACCAAGAAACACAGCGACATCCTACTCCACTGTGATTGCTTACTTTAGATTAGTATACTACAGCAGAAAATGAGGACAACTAGGTCTTGCAAATACTTACAGCAGGTTAATTCAGTTTTTAATGGATGAAAATTCATAAGCGGAATGTGGGGCACTGAGGTTTTCCAAGAGGGGTTTTTTTTCATTTTGCGCCTTCATTAAGATCTTTAATGTAGTGGGGGATTTGCCTAGGGGTTGAATAAACAAGAAAAAGGCAATTTACTAAAGTTACTGAAATATTTTTCTAGGTGTCTGTGTGTGTTTGAGTGTGTAAAAGAAGCTGGCTGTGGAAAGGAGCGTACTAGTGGGAAACAGTGAGTCCTCTTTCACTCCAACAGGTGTTGATCCCATGGCAGCGGCTGACAGGAAGTTTCCGTAGCACAACACGAAGCCCGTTGGAGCTGCCATGAGGCTGACAGACGGGTGAATGACACCAATGAGAATGGCCCACTATCCTGCAGGCCAAGCCGACTGGCAGTGAGTGACAGGGTGCGGGCGGGAGAATGGGCCGCCTTTGAACCTGAAAAGAATCTTTTTCCTCCCTCTCTCTCAGCCTTTTTCTCCCTCTTTCTCTCCTTAAGGTGCACATTCCCCCTGACCTCCTGGCTGCTGTGCTCCATTCTCCTTCACAGTGTTTTGTTTTGGTGGGTGTGTGTGGTGGTGGGCAGAGTGGAGAGAGAGTCAGGCGTGTTAAATGCTCGCCTTTCACCAGCGCAACATGTCAGTCAGCTCACTGGCCATGTTTTGTTTGGAGCTGTCAGCCCTGTTGGAACAGGGAGAGGAAAAAACAGAGGCATGAAGGAGAGACACAGAGAAAGAAGGAGAGAGAGACAGAGAAAGAAAGAGAAAGACAGACAGAGCCTGCAGCAGAGTAAACCGATTTTTATTTTCATAAATTGTCAAATGTTAAATATGATAAATGATAAATATAATTCATACAGAGAGAGAGAGAGGGAGAGAGAGAGAGAGTGAGAGAAGGACCAGAGAGAAGGGTAGGGGTGGAGGTGCAGAGTGGCAGTTGGGAGGCCTACAAGAAAGCTTGAACCGCCGCTGATTCGCTCACATGCCACTCTGAATCATTTCACAAAGCAGCAACCGCTCTGCTGTAAATTTTCTATTACACAAATCATAAAGTCCTGTAAACACAACTGCAAAGAAAGCCACTATGAGCCACTGCGATTAGGTAGAAAGAGCCTCTTAATGAGAAGAGAAATGTGTTCAAGATAAGAGTTGTGTTATCAGATGCATGGCAATGTTTAATTGAACTAGACCTAAAATGTTGTAAGTATTTCTTAGTATAAAAATAAATATAACTTTATAACCAAAACTAGAATCAGTATGCAAGTGCAGTGTATAAAGTTTTGGATGTTAAGCATCGGTTTTATTTCTTTGTATGTAATCTGCCAGATTCTTTATATCCATTTTAATGCCATCTGTAAGGAATGCAAAGGAATATTCTTCTCAGATGAATAAACCCACAACCACTTTAAGGGTTAAAATCCCTCATGGTACACCAAACTGAAAGACTCATGGAAAAAACTCTCTCTCCATCTCTGTGTTGCCTTCCCAGATCCCCTCTCCACTAGTCTCTTGGGTATTGAGTTATGGGCTGGAGGAGCTCTGTGTGCTTCTATCAGCCTGTTTGCTCTGGGGTGACTCCCTTTTGTAGCACAACCTCCTCCACTCTGCCTGAAGAGCTTCCTTTAGAGAGTGCCAATCACAGTTCAGCAGAAGGAGCACTCTCTGACAGCTCCCCTTCCCTGCAGGGGCTAAGGGTGGAAGGTTAGGGTCAGGGTAGGATGAGTGAACTCACGGAAAGAGAGAGGGTGCTGATGGAGAGAGGTTGAAAAATAACTGAGAAAAAAAGCATACTACTTCATTATACTGTCTCCTAGTTAGTAGTAAGAGCAACACCTTATCATAATGTTTCAAAGTTAAAAGTTAACTTGGCAGGAACTACGCAGGAATGAGCAAGTATGATAATTCCCTATGTACTGTGCAACAAAACAGTGCTATAAAGTGTTACCGTAGTGTGAATTAAGCCAGCCACTGGGGATACACAAGCTTCTGCATTCTTAATGCTGGTCACAAACCTAGGTAAATGGAGAGAGCTTCATCAGGAAGGGCATCTGATGGAAAACCTAGGCCAAATCAAACATGTGGATTCAATACAAATTCAACTCAAAAAACTTTATTTGTCCCCATGGGGCAATTTAAAAGGCACAGAGGAACAGCGCACATGTATAACAGTTTTAACATTTGACATAACGGATGACACACAATAACAGCCTTTTTTTAAAGTAGGGAACAAACAGTGAATCAAACTAGACTAGAGATTTCCAAACTAGACTAGAGGTCTGGATTACTATGGGCACTACTGCTGGCTGGCATGGTGATGTTGGAACCTATGCATCCAGAAGAACTTAGTATTATAGACTAAACAGGGATGAATGAATTAAATGAAACTTAAATCACTGTATTTAACTTCCGAGGAATACTGGTTAACCAGAGTAACCATACATCAATGGGAAATTTCACTGTCAACTAAATCAAAATTATTTTTTAGAGTCATATAATTTATAACAAAATATTTGTACTAGAACAGCATAATGTCCTCTGTATTTGTTCTGTATTGATTAGTGCTTCTCTGACATCAGTGTGGAATTGTGATTTTAACAGACTGGCCCTTACTTTTGGCTATAAACATAAAAAAATGAAGCATAAACACTATGAAAATGTTAATTCCTTGGTTGTTCTAGATTAACTCCTGGACCTTCCTTGACGCTTGTAACAAACGTATCACAGTATATTTTACCTTATATGAGTCATTCCTTCAGTAAAGAGTTCTGGCATAGGGCTGCTGCGGTCTACTCCCTGACAGAAACGTTCTGGTTTGGCTGCTGCTTGTTTTCTCAATAAGTGGCTTAACCGGGACTTCTAGAAGTCCTGGAGTGATGTTTTCTCCACAAAATTTGTCCCATTCATTTTAAATCAAAATGTGATAGGTTGTCAGCATCTGAAGGCATAATCAGTAGCAGTGTTTGTCTGTATCAACCTAGCTAGCACAGAGAAACCTAACTCTGATTGAACAATTTCCATTGGACTTTTAAGTATTTAACCTTATAGTTTCAAATAATTTCTTTTAAACAAAACTTTTTTATTTCAATTCTAAAAATGATAAACATGAGGCTCAGTGTTATAAAATTCCTTAAGTGTTTGAAAGCCTTAAGACATTGTAACATTAAGAAATTGTAGCAAAAGAAGACAAAGTATCCTCAAATGTTTTACAAGTAGAAAAAGGTTCTTGGATACACTGTCCACCTTTGCTGGATCAGTGTAAACCCACTGGCCCCAGTGGTTTGATAGCAAGGAACTGAAGAGAGGGGTTTGCTGACAGAGTCTCTCTCCAGGCTGGAGCTGAGCTGTAAGCTGGCATGCATCTGCCCTGGCGTTGTGCCTCACAGAGTGTCAGGCTGCAGATGGAAGTGCTTATTTGTAATAATAAACCCTGGGAATGGGTGAGATCTGTGGCCTCTTAGCTCATGGGCTGCATGCGTGACTTCGCAACTTAAGCCTTTCTCAGTCTCAAAGCAGCAAAACCAAATCCAAGAAAAGAGAGGGAAACCCCGATCATCTCTGCAGCTCACAATCCTAAAGGATGCAAAGGAAGCTAATAGAGCACTGACAAAAAAGTAACTTACAAAAAAAGTTGAATTTTAAAACTTTGTCTTCCAGTATAGCTATACTATTTACAAAATAAACCTCTTGGTTGCAGGTATTTTCAGCAAATTTATTTTCAGTGCAATTAGCAGTTTACAAGAGCATGCAGACATATACAGTATAGACGGAGTATTTCACCATGACTTAAGAACTCTTTGAAATAAAATATCAAGTTTTTTTTTCTAAATGGGCTGATGACTTACAAATATTAAATTTCACAGATACATATGTGATATAGATAAAAGAAATCCTAAACCACTGTTCAAATTCAGTCAACTTCTCAACTTCTCTGCCTCATTAGATTGGTTTGGGCATTTCTGACTGCAAAGTGATTGACATATTCTTACCCACAGCAATACAACCAACCAAACAGAGTAAGGGAGTTTAATTCACCATGAATCACGAATCATAGTGCATTTTTCTTCTGTACTGTGATGTGTTTTTAAGTCTCTGAGCTATAATGTTTTTGCTCAGTGGAGGTGGCGGAAGGGGGAGGTAAAACATATATTAACAAATATATTATTTGACATTATTATTTTCCCTACCTGCTGGTACATGGTCATGTAAAACTTGAAGGCATTTTAGAGGCAGGCAGAAGTTGTTTTTGTCTCTTAAATTATTTGATGATTTGAACTCAATTTGACCAGACACATCTATCAGAAAAAAAGGTTACTTTTGATCTTGAGTTGACTTGTGTTTTCTGGCAGGAGTCGGACTATTGACTTTATATGATATATGAAGGTAGCACTAGATTCTATGGGGAGGGACTACATGAGCTACATAGCACTTCACTTTAGTTGTGGCTATTACTGAAGTAACATACTAATGATAGACAGTAAAGTACTAATGATAAACATCTTTTGTTAGATGATAGAAAAAATTATATTTAGGCATGGCACTCAAAATGCTAGCTTTCCACTCAGGTCAAAAACAAAGAGACTAGAGCCTTAGACTTTGAAAAAACACATTAATGAAAGTAAGCTGACAGACCCTTTAATAGTGCTTGTAGACATTTAATGACTGAACTGAAACTTTAACCTCTGTAGATGATATTACATCAGTTTAACCTTTGAATAAACGCACTAAAAACCTCAGTGGAAGTGTTTAGTTTCTGTCAGACTTGTTTACACGAGTAGTGGAACGGTGGTACTAAACACGTTTACTCAAGGGCCCATTTGGTCAAACTAAACATCGCTGTAAGATCTCTAAAATTATGTTTTTAATGTATGTTGACTAAAAGTAAGAACGTTAAAAACAAACTGCGTGTCTTCATCTAGAACAGGGCACATCTTTAATGCAGCACTAAAGGCAATGTTTACTGTAGTGATTCATTTATTTCTTTAGTGGTATTGTCAGAGAGTATTTACATCAAAAACAGAATGACGGACTATACTCAGCCAAGGAGAGACGTGAGTAAGTTGTTTTAAAGAGCTAAACGTCCACAACATGTCAGACATTTCCCTCCACAAATAAACATACGGTGTGTCTCTAAGACTCCACAGTAACTGCATGCTCCCATCCCACAACAGGAAAAACACCTTCTTCTTTCTGAAAGTGACTGACCTCTTACCGCCCTCAACCTGGGATCATCCAGGCAAAGAGAGGCCAGCAAGTGATGATGAATCTGTATATGTTTTATGATTATGGGAGCATAAAAAGTGGCTGAAATACAAAAAGTCAGAATTAAAATTTAAAGCATTTTGCTACTGCCTACCTCGCTGTACATTCTGTTACTGTTATTATTGTATTACAGTTTAATCAGAAGTTGCGTTGGGCAATGTGATTTGTTGTATGCTACTCTGCTTCTAAGTGCATAGGGGGTCTTGTCATTACTTCTAGAACCCTGAACAAGTGTATTACTTAACAAAGAATATTTAGGATCTATCTATGTTTAACCCAGAAATGTACACTTGTAATTCCAGTGTTCCTTTAGAGTTACTACTGAAAACTGACTTGCCAGTTTAAAATGCCACTCCAGTAGAGTAAAATGCCAATCTACTGGTTAACCTTTTTGTAGCTAATCAGAGTGGAAATAAAAATATAAACATACTATGCCAGTTTGATTCCACAAGAATGGAAGACTAGAAATGAACACATAATGTTACACGTCACAATATAAATGCCACTGGACAAACTATTATTCTATAATCCTAATTTAATATAAATGTTACTTCTCATTACATTGAATGAGCATTTTACCCAAATCCTTTAAAGCTTGTTCAACCTGGTAAGTGCTGCTATAAAAGAACATTGCTGCAATTTTATACACCCTGAGAACAACCACAAGTGTACAGTAAATCTGCATAGTAACAGATAACTAATAATAATATTTTTTCCAAATATTTCAACTATAGTTGTTCAAAGACGTATTTGAAAAATTTGGACTGCAGCTTTGCTTCTGAAAGAAATTAAAAATCATTTCTAATATTGTGATGTTATATTTTTGAGATAATGCACACTCATAATCAGAGTAGGAGTGTTTCCATTCATTGTGAATAATCAGCTAGACCTTGGACATGTATACTGGCCACCATATGATCTCTTGTCAATATTGGTTGTATGATGGCTCTGATTGGACTTCCCTTTGTTAACAAGCAGGTTGGCGTGCTGACAGAGCTGACAGCGCTGTGGCATGATGTCTTTGTGCAGCAGAGAGGAGTGCTGCCTTGGTAGGCCTTGCTATCACCCTGCAGCTGCTGTCTGTCCTCCCCCGGCCCTCGCTCTGTTCCACTCCCACATACACAGTCTGTTGACCCTCTGAGCTTTGTGCTCCCTTTCTCCCTCACAGCTGTGCAGCTTTGAACTATCATTTGGTGTGTTAAAAGCTGCCTGGGCCAAATGCTGTTCCCAGTGTCCACCCTTCGAACCCCCACCCCAGCCCAAGGCCTCACAAGCTGTTCTGAAGGATCCTGCTTTCTCTAGGCAATGAGATCAGATACGGTGTGTGAAACTGAGACAGTTTCACATGCTTGCTGAGCCACAGTCGGTCTCATTTTGTTTCTCAGCCTGTATTTAGGTTTTACAGTCATTATCATGTCAAAGTCACATTGTTAACAGTGTGTAACATATAATCTATAGCACATTTCTTTTAATGGCCTAGCACAGTGAATTATAACAATGAACTATTTCATGTACAATGACAAAGATAACCACTCTATAGAATTGTTTTTATTGTACATATAATGATATGCACTCAAGATCTGGTGTTTATCAAGGAATTGCTTTAGGATCTGTCCACACAACTGTACTCAGTGACATTTACTTTACTTTACTTGTTCTTTCAACAGGGTAAATACACATTAATCCACATCCTTTTTCAGGATGCAAATGTGTCTCAGCATTCTGATGTTGATTTAAATCTGACTGTATGAATGCAAAAAAAATGTAAAAACCATTTCTAAATGAGAAGACATAATCTGAGAGGCCTAATATGTGTTAGACCCAACTCTCCCAGTTAATTCACTTATGAGTATTTTTATGATGTTGTAATAGAAATGCTTCAAGTAAGATCAAACAGACTGGAATGGTACTGATTCTTCTGTAGAGTGAACCAAAATTATAGGCCTGTCTACAACAGCGCAGCATGGCTTTTTACACTAATACAACCATGACAGTAGACTCCTCTGTTTATTAAAGCAAAGGACTAGCCCCCTCTCCTCTGACAGCTCACTAATTAAGAGAGACAGGCCTCAGCTGCCTGCCATTCACCCACTGAAGCTTTTTCACTCAAACTGCTCCTTTGCCTTGATTGCTTCTAGCAAAATGGCATGACTCCAGTCATCGCTCTGTCAGCGCACTGCCTTGTTTTCTTTGTGATCTCTCTAGAGTATGTAAACAAATATGTCAATGCTTTTGTGCTTTTTTAAAACTATATCATTTGGAAAAGTGGACCATTTTAGAAAGGTTGAGCTCTAAAGTTCAAAACAACAGTTCAAACAACAGTAAGGCATAAAACAGAGCCACAGAAATCATCATCAACTGATACTGATTAATACAAAATTATTATTTGCAGTGTATGTTTGAAATGAATCTACATGGGTGCATATGTAAAAACGGGGGAAAAGCAAATACCAGAAAATTTCAAACAAGGTTTTAATTGTTCTAAGCAGTTTACAGACTCATATCCTGGTTAACAGACTGATTGCTAACTGAATGTTTCCCTGGACTGCTTTTAACAAACTCATCATTTAACATATCTGATTTAGTTAATCAAGTCTTCAAGAGTTCTTGTTTGAAAGAATCAGAACAAGACTGTTTTGGTCATTTTTGCAAAGTTATTATGTTTGCAAATTTTTGCAGTTCAGTAGTGGTGTTACAAAATAATGATTTAGTAGTTACTACAAAATTATATTTTTGCATTTTAAACTGATGTGGAGACACTGAAAGGCAAACACAAACTGATGAGTTACAAATGAAGGCATTCCTGGTCAGAAACTACTCCAGTGGAATGTATTGACTTTCTCAAGGCAGCGCATTTCATAGAAACAGAAGGCTGTGACCTTTTTCGGGTATCCCAAGCTTACTCGGTATTTGTCCCTATTTGTTAACATTTTAGCTCCACTGAGTCCTCAAAGCCGTAGCCTTTGGTTCTCTCTCTGTGACCAACTGCCTGGAACTGACAAAACCAGAAATGGATTTACATTGTCCATACTCCAAACTGTCCTTCTTAATTTGGATGCCATTGTGCAGCAATCTGGAAAGCGTTAGTCAGTGAGTCCTCACAGTAATTGCTTGCAGCTGAGAATTTGGTCCAGAGTGACTGAAGTTAGGGTACTGGGGGGCTTAGTTCCAGAGGAAAACTGTGGCTATAACAAGTGCAATTGATCCCGTTCAGTTTCCCTGTGGGAGAAGACTTGTTTGGGCTGATGCTTCAGGAAACAGAGCTTTCTGCAAGCAGAAAATGAAGTGGCAGACGGAAACAGGCCTGTGTTTTTCTACATGGAGGAACACACTCTGAACACACACTCTGTAGTGTATGAACACATACCCAAAAACTAATACAAAAACACAAATATGAGAAGAGTTAGATATATGTTTGAGGATTTCATGTTTACCATCACTCTTTGCAATACACACACACTGTTACATACACACAAACACATGAATCTCTCTCTCACAAGCAAACACACACACACACACACACACACACACACACACACACACACACACACACACACACACACACACACAC
>JBBPDC010000007.1:7968292-7979617 GCA_037974485.1 Hemigrammopetersius urotaenia | reverse complement strand
CTTATGTCTCCATCACCTCAATTCCCGGTTGTTCCTGCCCGTGTATGTATTCTGTTTTGATTCTGACCGAGAAGGCCCCCGCGCCTATTTCTTTTGTCTTTTTGTTTGCCTTAATAAAGTCACGCATAGCATGGATCCTCGCGTCTCTGCCTGCTCCATGCTCCGAGGTAGCTCACGAGGGCCGACTCCTTCCAGCCCTCGTGACAGTCAGTATATTTTACTAATATATTTATTTTAGTACAGCTATATGTGTTCAGTTTGTAACAGAACATTGTAAAATATGTGTACAATAGTTACAAAACAGCATCTCTTGATACTTTGGTTATTTAAAAATCCTGTTGAATGAAAGTCTATGTAAGGGGGATGATCTTATCCATAAAGGGCTGGTGTGGCTGTGTGTTTTTGTTCTAAGCAAGCAGGACCTCACCTGATTCTCCTTGTTTAATTGATTAGTCTCAGTCTTTAAACAGTTGATTGTGTATATTCCTGCTTTGCTGGAATGGAAACCTGCAGAAACACTGGCCCTTTACAGATCTGTTTGGACATCCATGCTCTTTGTGATGAAGACTATGACGGCTCAGAGTTGTTATTGTTTGTTCAAGCATAAGATTTACTTCCACATGAATGTACTGTCACAACAACATGAATGATAGATCCAACTGAATGATCAGGCATCAGGTAAGTATGCAGCTGTGTGTGTGTGTGTAATTTCACGTGTGTGTACTTGTGGTAGTGTAAATATTATGTGTAAAGAAACCAGGCCTTCTGTTTCAGGTTAGTTCCCGTCCATTCACTTGAGGGTTGACTGCAATACTTTTAATGGGCCCATATTGTTCTTGTATTTTATTTATTTTCCCTAAGCTTCACTTATGATGTGGGTTTATGTACCAAAACAGTTGTAATCACTCATCTGTTAATTAATTAATTAATTGATTTTCCTCTTTGTCATTTAGAATTTACCAGGGTGTTTTGTTACTGTGCTTCTAAGAATGAAACATTATGTGTCCAAATGTTTATAGACACCTGGAAACAAAACAACTGTATTAATATGGAGTGTAGCAACAGCAAAGACTGTCAAAAAGATGCATAATTCATCACTTTTCTGATAGTCTGACAGGTATTATGACATCCTTTAAGTAATTGATAAAATATTTTAATATTTTCAAAATGAACGTATTTTCCATATCCGAACCATATGCAGAAACATTTTCTTTATACAAAGTATATGGAATAAGGCGCAGAAATGTCAAAAATGTCAAAAATACCTCCAAGTGAGTAACTTCTGAAGAACTGCATTGTAAATATTCTGAGTGTGAGCTCAAACAGCAGGTCTAGGTGCATCTAAACAAGTGGATCTTTTGATGCTGAATCATAAAATACCTAAGAACTGAACATAAATTGAAGAAGTCTTCTGATATTGTGGTTATATAGTCAGTCCCAGATGGCTTGTTTAAACGGAGAGTCAGTTATTTATTCTCTAAAAATAAAAATGAGGGAAGAAAAAGAGAAGCAGTTCCTCATTATATTGCAGTCCTTTATCAAAGTCTTGTAATATGCAACTGTGCACTATGAAGTCATTTCAGGTCTATTATCCTTTCCATGCATGAGGTCAATGCACATTACTGACAGTGTGGGTTGTCTGATTGTGCACATGAAATTCAAGAAGCGGACTTAGAGAAATGGTGGTAAAAACTCTTCAGCCTTATAGTGGTGTAGATCTATGCTTTTTCATTTCATCTCATTTTTTAAATATAGCTTCTTTGAATGACTTTTTTTCCATAAAATATTGAACCACTATGTTTTGAGTCACTTTGCATAAAGAATTGCTAGGAAACAGATTTACATAAATCTGTATATTGAACTAGCTAACTTCTCTCAGATGAATTTTTCACCACCACATCAAAGCTCTGATATCGCTTTTATAGTGGCAGACAGTCTGACGGCCAGATGGGCCTGCTTGCTGAATGGTGAGGAGAAGAGCCCACATGTATATATGTTTGCCTGATGAAATTTTAATTGATTGCTGCACTGGAGCCCTTTCAAGTTTCCCTTTTCCCAAATGCACAGAGATGGTTTTCAGGTGTGTGTGCAATGCAAATGCAAAACTGAGACCGACAAAACACTGTTGCCGCCTCATCTTAACTATGAACACTGAACTGAATTAAACATTTCACAAAGTTTGAAAAGGGAGCTTATATGCAAAAGAGATTAACCACTGTGATGTTTAGTCTTGTATCAGTGGCTAAGCTCCCTGTATTAAAGAAGCAATTGTACTTCTGTAATTAATTTAAATCAACAATACTGTATTGTAATATTGTAATTATTATAATTTTGTTGAGCTTCATTCACGATGAGGGTTTCAGAGGCTACACAGGGACCTTCAGTGTGTTTCAATATGGTGTACAACATAACAAGAACAAAACCAAGAGACAAAACCAGCTTTCAGCCAATTATCTGAAATCACATATTCTGGATCTCTACTCGTCCATAAGATCAAAAGTAACATGCACTGTTTCCAGTCATGCCAGTTAATACCTTGGTTTCATAAGAAACTCTAAATGAGTAGGTGTCTATAAACATTTGGTGTATTTCACACATATTCACACATATATGACTTAAATGTATTACCGTACATGACAATATTGGCAGTAGAGAAGTAATGATCAAATATATTATGTAATATTCATTTGTGCAATATCCATGCCCTCATTACTAGATAACAACAGCCTTATGAATATGACAGCTTTATGAATATTTGATAGAGTAAAATCTTGAACAAAGCATAATAAAATCATTATTATAACAAATAGTGTCCAATGGATGTAAGCCCTTGCCATTTTTCTGGATCAAATATGCATGCATTAATGTTAATGGTCTACTTGTGCCTGGCTCTCATTTGTGACTGTTCCTTTTCAAAATGATACAATTTAATAAAATGAATGAGAACAGTCTTCAAATTTAGCACCAATTTCTGGAGGAAATGCAATATCTATATGTATTACCATACAAATAGCACTCATTATGGTCTCTATTACCAGTAGACATAGTTTATGAGGAATTTCATTCCCCTTTCTCCCAGCTCCTACACAACCAGATATTATCAGTTACAGTATTATTCAAGACACTGTACACTCGCACAGCACACGCATAATACATTTCTGTGCCTTACCAGCTCATTTTTTGCAATAGTGTTCAGAATTTCCTTAAAGAACAAGGATCATATAGCGTTGGAGTGTTTTGCAAAATGTGATTTTGGAATAGAGAGAGAAAGAGTGTGAGGGATACAGAGAGCTTCAGTTTTCTGTCTGTCCCTTTAGTTTTCCATTTGGAACGTCTGTGGAAGGGCAGCTATGCTGAATAATACATTACTCAGTTCAGAAATGGCTTCTTTCAGCCAGCCAGTGGCAATCATTCTGTCCAGCACAGAGATTCTGTCTGATAAATTACTGCCATATCCATTAAAAGACTACTTCTCTTTCAGCATACCCCATTTCATCATAAACATCATAAATACAGTTATTGCAAAGTTAAAAAAGTTAAAAAAAAAATGTTTATTTTGGTATACAAGAAACATCAGAAAAGATTGATTCAAGTCAAATCATTTAAGTACAGTTATAACGAGATGAGGATGCTTAGCAGATTGATCTTAATAATTATTAATTAATGCATAAAGGACAATAATGGGATAGAAGACAATAATGCATGTAAGGCCATTATGTGCCCCCACCTCTTTTTAAAAAAAGGATTGGTTTGCCCCTGACTAGTAGGCCCTTGTAAAAGACATTCAGGTAAAATATTTTGTATATCACTTGTTTACAGTGATTTGAGGGGGCTTTCAAATGCGGTGCTGCAGCATGTGAGCTATTGATGTAATTTTTTAGCCCTTTCATCCAATATTATGACCGGCTGTCACTGAATATCCTAATGTATTCAGATCCAGAAACTGTGACTTGCCTACCATGCATAAATCCAACAGCCATAAATCATCACACAGACACTTTTTTGCATCACAGTGTTCTTTATGTACAAAAGTGTCTGAGGAAAATGACCAGCTCTGAGCACTAGCTACAAAAGAGCCTGTGTATACATTACAAACTGCACAGAAATGCAATGGCATTCATTAGGCGTTCAATAAAGAAATGGTTCATAGAAACTGGAGGATAAAACTCTGTTCAATAAAGTAACATGTCATAGGAACATTGTTAGTTTCATACTGGCTGACAAAATATAAAAAGCATTTTGTTTCATCTGATCATCCCTTTTAGAATATGAATATAAATGACCTCTTCTTTTTTAAGGTCTAACAAATGCAAAAATAATCATGCCCCTCTTTCTGAGTAAGGCAGACAATTGCCAGAGCAAATAATGCTGGATGCATGCTGGTAATGTTAACAGCAAAACTGCAAAACATTCTGAAAGTCCACAGTTTCAATCAAAGCAGGAAACCATTATAAAGCAGTGTAGCATGCAGTACTGTTACTTTACCCTAGCATTCACAGTGTTTTCACAGAAACGTGTCACAGCAAGCAATTATTAAGCTGAAATACAATCAAAAATGACTGACACAAACATGTGTGCAGTTCTGTAAGGTTTCATACAATCCGTAAGCAATCTATTGATTGCCTGCCGATAAGAGGCATTCATTTTTTAAATTTTTTAAATTTCAGCTTATTAGAATTTTCCTTTTGTTAACCTAGTGCATTCATGCACTGATAACAACATTGCAGTCACATTGTATATGACAAGAAGTTTTGTGTTTTATTATAGGAAATTTGTAATGATCTGTGTGATACATTTGTGGTTCAGATAAATAACATATGTTAACATAAAATATATTAAAAATCTTAATTATGAAAGAAGAATGTATGTAATATTTTATATAGTCATTAATTAATTTATAATTCCATCGAAAATGTATATCAATAGAGTATAAAGTCATGAAAAACTATGCTGAAAAATTAATACATGTGTTTATATGTATCATGACTGTCCCAAAATCTAATTTTGTGACAATGGGTAAAAAGCATCAGACTAAGCTTAGCATGAAACATCTGATGTAATAAAATAAAGCAAAATAAAAGTTAAAGGCCCAATATCCTACATTTGTACATTCTGTTTTAGCCCCTGGGGTCCCCTTATACATATTACACGTTGATGTGGTTTTATGTATAAAAGTGGTCATAAAATGTTTCTACAGGACCATTTTCCAGAATTTTTAGAATTTAACAATGATATATATAAATGACTGCTGTTCTCTTTCGATCCCCTGTATTATCCCTCACTCAACCTTTAATCTAGGTTAACCCTTAATCTAGGTTGCTGTAGGCTGAATAGGTGGATCTATGTAAAATTCTTGCAAATCAACAAATAAGCTGCTTTTACAGATTAGTTCCCATAAATGGACTCTATGGCCTGCAGCGTGAATGGTACATAGTGAAACTACGTACTATAACCATTTAATATTAAGAAAAAGAGGAAAATTCATGATACAGACGCTAAAAATCACGGTAATCACAGTCAAGATAAATCTGTATCATGTTCTTAAGCTTTGTGATCTGAACCTGTCATATATTCTGACCAGCTCTAATCATGCCAACTCCCACTGTATCATCAGCTGTTAGATGTAGTTCAATTTCACATTGTCACTGCCATGCTTTAGAAAGAACCCATTTACACTAAAACGGCATTACAGCAGGCACACAACTGCTGAGCTGGAAAGCATAGCACATACAAAACAGAGTAGAACACTGGCCTCCTGACTCTTTATAGTCACAGTATTGCCAATCAAAAGAATAGGGGATTGTTTCATAAGACATGTCCCCTTGGGGATCTAGGCAACCCAGTTAATCCTGGTTAACTGTGTCTTTTCATTTTGTAATAGAGAATCAGTGTATATATTTTAGTTAGTGTCACCTCCCCTATTCTCTCTCACATGCTACTGGTGTTACCTTCTGATCAGTGGCTCTTGGTCTGTTTTGACTCTGGTCTGTGGGTGGAGTCTCTGCTTTGATTGGTTGCAGCACCTTCATATGAATGTGCATGTGGTCTGGAGGTGGACTCTGTATTTTGATTGGATTCTTCTCCTTCTCCCGCCTCTGGATAAGGATTGGAGGATTCTGAGACTTGCAGTGCTTGCTTATAGGACAGACAAAGCTCCTCCCACTTCTTGCGGTTGGCATCTATCCCATCCACCATTGGCTGGAGCTTTCTATTCAACTTCACCAAAGCCTTTTCAAAGATAGTGTCATTAACTATTTTGACATCAAGTTGCAGACCGAAAGGAAACAATGGCATGTTTTGATCAGATTTTTGCGTACCTCGTACAATGGCTTACAAATCCCATCAATCCACTCCAGCTGGAGAGCAGGGAGTTCATCTTTACGGTTGCGATCAAAAATGGCCTAGCGGTCGAGCAGAAAGGACATCATGTAATTTTGCTAGTTTAGGACATTATTTGTTGTTTTTTTGTTTGTTATACACTTACAGATGGCGTCAGCTTTAACTCAGATCTCTCCCGGTCACCCTGCTCAAAGAACTCACTAGTCACCAGCTCTGCCACCTGCAATGGGAGAGAGAGAGAGACAGACACACACCTCTACAGCACATCAACATTTATTATATTCTCTTCTTGAGGCTAACAGAAACCTCTGTATTATAACAAGCTAGAACAGAGAATGTTTTTCTGACCTGTTTCGAGATCTTCCACGGTCGAGTCACTGCACCCAAGTCACATGCGGTCATCAGCATGGACCTGTTATGGTGATGGAGTCATGTTGCAGCTTTTGTACATATAGTTCCAGTAACATAAAATACCACACAAATGCCTTTAAAGAGGATATATTACCTGAAGACATCTCTGTGTTCCTGATTTGACCAGCTAAACTCTCCAGAGAGAACACACTCAAAGAATTTCGTTCTTTTTCTGTTATGAAAAAGATAAAAAGGAGATCATATGAACAGACAGTATAAAATATACAGGCTAACTTGGAGGAAGAAGCCCCCCAGGGTAAGATGCAACCAAACCTACCCACCCTACCATACCCTTCTTTTTTTGTAATATAAGGTTTGTGCATTATCATGTATGTGATAAACATGCACAGGTCTAGTTTAACTTAAATATACCGATGGCAGTGGAGTCTGAAAATAAAGACTTCTCTTTGGCATCCTTTGGCACCCTGCAATCATTCATTAGCAGTTATGTTATCTGCATAATAATATGAGTGAAAAGTAGGTTTGTTAAAATATGGACATGCATTTCTGAAGCTGTTAGTGTTTGGTACTTTCCCAATTTACTTTAATGACAGTGTGCAAGCAGGGGACAACGCAAGTAGATGAGGAGGAGAAGTAGATGAGATCCTTCTCCCAATTCACTGAACATGTGCTTCAATGAAAGGAAATGTTTTTTGTTTTTTTTTACGAAGGCCTTATCATGAATAATGTCACAATTCTACTTAGATTTGAAAACTTATTTTGAAACAGTACACCCTAGTATAACTTTTCTTTGTTTTAAATCTTTCAAAATTCTATTATGTGACTTTCCCTTGCTTATTTTTCCAGGTTTAAATAAAACCCAGACTGTAATGTGGTCTTAGGCTTTTATCATCCCTTTCATAATAAAATCCTCTCAGAAAATGTCTCAGAAACTGTAACTTTAGAGGGAAAAGAAAAACTCTTTTATCAGTCTGTTGAAGAAAAAATGCATTCATGTTAATGTAAAATTATTAAAAATTTGCATGTATGATAATGTAAAAGTAATATTGGACATCAACTGGTCCATTCAGCATGAATTATTCACACCTTTTAAATTGCAGCTGGTGTCAAATGGTATAAATGAGTTAGGAGGTTTAATATGACAGAAGCAATATATTCATTGGTTTCTGGTCACTGGGTACTGAGCAGCCCACATAGGCAGCTGTGTCCCAGTGGCGCCTCTCAGTGGATGCATTATGTATTATATATAAGACTGCGAACAGTTCTGTACGATGTGAGATGAAGGAGACACATGCTGAATCTCAAATGGCTCCCTGCTCACTAGACGGCTCATTGTGTACGTTATGAAATTCTGGCTCTTTCCTCTGTCCAGTATATAATTGTGAAAATAATTATCTTGTATGCAATATCTCTGGTGCAACATGTACAATTTTTGGGGTAAAATATTATTGTGTGCATTGTGCAATTCGTCTGGTGCATCAGTACTGTTCCACTACGTATCCACTATGTTCATATATACATACATATATCCAATTTGTATGGACATATACACATACACTTAAATAGCTTTATATACACTATATATTTTATGTGTCCACTTTCTGCCATAGCAATGCAAATTTCCCACTTGTGGGATAAATAAAATTTACCTTGACACTAGTTTGCAGTGCTTGAAGTACTTACTGGAAATACAAGGTGAGGTCTGTGGACAGGATGGCTTGCTTTAGGAGCTGCATCATGTGGCTGTACTCTTTAGAGCAGAGGTTGGCAAAAATATTGTGACCCTGTTGGAGGAATAACACAGTTGCATGATGATAGTCTTTTAGGTTGCTCTCACAGCAATGAAAAGACAAGATGCTTCCAGGAAAAATATAGTGGATGCACAAAGCACTCCATGGCAATTCATGTCAAATCAAAGAGATATGCCATATGCAGAAAGAGAACATCCTTTCCCTCTGAACTTCAAAGACAAACTTTGTCTCTGAGGCTGACCCAATAATGATGCAATGTGTGTATGAGTCCTAGCCTGTTCAGTTACACAAATGGTCATCAAACTAGTCCTCTGTGTGTCGTTATTCAAACAGAGACTTCATCTATGCTTCCTAATGAAGTCTTGCTTTTTCAAAAGTTACTTCTCCTCTCTATTTCAAAGGTGCAGACCCAAAAGGGTACTTTCTTAAGAAAATGACTGGTATTAGGAGCTCAGTATGCAGGAAGAGGAGCATGGTAAAGATTAAATAACAAATAGCTCACACAGCCTCATCGAATACACTCGTTTACACTTGTAATGTGTATTCGAATATATATTTTCATTTTTTCCACAAAACTTTAATTTTAACCTTTAATTTTAATCTTAACCTTTAATTTTGTCTTTAATTTATTGTAATCATATTGCACAGTCCCACTGATATTTCAGGGGCACATGTCACTGCATGTTATACTTATATAACTGTATATCTGACAAATAAAGAATCATGAAATCTCGAGTCTTGAATCTTGTAATACCACACCAAATAGAAATAAGAAGAATGCAGAAGTGGGTCACATCAGGAACTAAAAAGTTAGGTTTTACTGGTAACTGGGGAGTGATGGGCCATTAGGGGCATCTTCACTGGTCCCTTTGAAAAGCATGAGCTGTTGCCATAGTCACCTCACTCTGTAGGATCATGACGGCATGGTTGAAGTGATGATGCTCCAGAGTGGCTGATGTTCCATACAGCAATGCCAGTGCAGATCCTGACCTGCAGGGGGCAGTAAAAATCACATACAAGTTAGCAACAGAGCAATAATATTCTGTTACCTACCACTTTAATGTTATTCTAAAATTGTATAATAACATTGCATGAAAAGGATAAGTATAGGGGAGAATCCATGGACTGGATTGATGCGTTTGATTGCTAAAGACTACTTATGTTGACTCACTTGGCCTGAAATGCATTGTTTGTGCCTCGATGATCCAGGTCATGGCAGAGACATCCAACCATCAGCGCCAAAGTCTCTGTATCTGTGAGAACTTCCTGAAACCCTGCAGTCTAGCAGAAGAGAAAGATTTCTTGGTATACCAACACTACTCATGTAGAACCCAAATAGGTTACAGATGAATGTGTAAAATGATATGAATATACTCCTCAAATAATTAGAAGAATGCTAAGTGCAGTAAAAAAATCAAGCACTTTTAGAAATGCTCTAAATGATGGACAGAGCTGTCGAGTGAGAAATGATGGACACTGATTTATCATGTCCAATTTACCAGTATTTTCTAAAAAGGGAAATATAAAACTTTTTCTCAAGGTCTTGAATTTGTCCTACAGAATATGGTCAATAACCATGGACAATATTTCACTGTACTTAGACAATTATGTTGAAAACAAATTATTTTGACACATGCGCTCATATCGTTATCCATGGCTAATGACTGCATGACACTTGCAGCAGTTAAAAAGGCTGACATATCCCTTGAAAGTGGAATTTGAGCACGATTTTTCTTGGGTATATATACTATTCTAGAAGGACTCACAGTGATCATGACAAACATGCACTGAGAAACGTTGAAAGCATGTCGCCAGTTGTGGTAGGCCACAGTGCGGTAGTTTTTTCTCACAGTGAGCAGCCAGCGGCACAGCACCTGCAGGAGGAGGAAACTGACTGATAGTGCTTATATATCTCATCCAATCATACAGCTCTTTCAACACACACACATACACACATACAGTTATTAACCTATAGCCTGTCTTATTCGTATACTTATATAATTAGTGTTCTTTTCTTCATTAAGAATAACTGCTTGCTCTTCCTTTTGATTCATTCATTTCACAGACAATACCAAATTGCAGAAATTGAGGAAATTCATATGCTGCCAAATGTGCTTTGGGCTCAGTACACGGGCGTAAATCAGGGAGGGGACGGTGGGGGGACATGTACCCCTCCATCCAAGGGATGCCCCCCTACAAAAAAAATTATAAAAAATGTGTATATATATACCTAAGTATGTATGTACACCTAAAATAATTGTGTAAGTAGAAAAAAAAACAAAAGCAAAACAGGCATTGAGTTCCCCCTCGCCTTCCTCACAGTGGTTTGGCCCAAGGTGGGAAGAGGCAGTGGGCCAAACCACTGTGAGGAAGGGGAGGGGGGAAGGGGCAGTGGGCCAAACCACTGTGAGGAAGAGGGGGGGCACTGGCAGTGGGCCAAACCACTGTGAGGAAGGGGAGGGGGGGCACAGGCAGTGGGCCAAACCACTGTGAGGAAGGGCAGGGGGGCACGGGCAGTGGGCCAAACAATTGTGAGGAATCGGAGGGTGGACTGGCAGTGGGCCAAACCACTGTGAGTTTCCCAGTTCATCTCACCTACTCCTCACACACGAGTCAGGTGTGTGGCTGCGGCTCAGTTAATGTTAACTCCAGTAAGTAGGGTATTTTATTAACTTTAAATAAAGCGATTCTCTTGTAGTTGATGCTCATTCATAATTTATGACTCATTCATAAATTAGTTGCGGCAAAAATGCTGATTACCGATGTAATTTTCCATGAATCTGCTTTATTAGCGATTAAAATATTACTTATCTAGTTAACATTAGCTTGTTTACAATAGCTTGTTGCATAGTGCACTGCAACT
>JBBPDC010000007.1:7951667-7964295 GCA_037974485.1 Hemigrammopetersius urotaenia | reverse complement strand
TACCTGAAGTTTATTAAAACCCTATTCTGCTCAGTCCGGCGTCCTCCCCTTTCCTCATCCACACACCGGCCCTGACATGAACTCAGGTATATTTTGCTCCATGAAGCTTGTCTGGATAAGCCTTATGTCCTACTGTACTAAGTATTTCATCTGGCAATTCTGATTAAAACAGTTATCTATTGGGTGTGCAAACAGAATTTTCTTTTCTTTTGACTACAAACAGATAAATTGACTGAGCACAGCGCAATATAATCTTCCTTATTTAAAGTTGGAACCCATTCTTTTATGTGTATGACTGTTGTCTGCCCACCTCAGCGTCAAAGCGGGGATCCTGACACACATCACTGATGTTGACAGGCAGGCCTGTGGATGCCACCAGCTCAGCAATGCTGTTATTGATCAGCCAGTCTGAACAGGACACCTTCTCCATGCTGACTTCATCAAACAACCCCAAATACATACACACACACACACACAAACACAAAACAGTGCATTCAAAAATGTGCCTGCCATCTTGATCAGATGTACATTAGTGTTACTACTGTGCTACTATAGTGATTTACAGCACTCTATATACATGAAATGTTGCTCACAGTATTCACAGCTGGGCTTTTAAAGTAGTAATACATGCTAAAAAAGTGGGCTGTAAGGAGAAATCCTATGGCGTGAGTCACTTAAGCAGCAATGGAAAGCTCACCTTATGTCATGATCAACACTGCAGAGGGGGGACATGAGCTCAAAGGTCTTAGAAAATTTCACAACCTGCAGAGTACAGAGGAGACGTGTGTGAAGAGAAGAAAGTGATGCAAAATATTATATATCTAGATAAATGAATAGATGGATCCATGGACAGTAATGCTAAACTTCTAGAGGCACCAATCCATTTTCCAGTTTCTTGATAGTCTCGGTGTACTACTTCAATATACAATGTAGGTTTTAAACTAGGATGAAATCTGGAGGGCAATAATTATATTTCGGGTTCCCATAACCATTTTTCATTACTCATGTATCATTAATCATTTCTAAAGTTGCCAAGTTTCAGTCTCCTTGTAGAGGCAGACAAATATTTATCCAAAATCTACTGGTATTCAGTGGAATGCATTTTTTTTTACCAGATGTGATGAAATGCCTAGCCAAAAAGTTAAATATTAGTCTCATCAGACTTTATCACACAATCATATCAGTAGCTCAAATTACATTTAGCAAAGTTCAGGTACTTTATTTTGTGGCTTAAACTGAATGATCGATGCTTTTCAAACCTTTTTATGATGAGGGAATGTGTTTAATTGCAAGTTCAACTCATGACTACTTTTCCCCCAAATGTTTGTGAAACAATACACTATTCTTAGCTTGAGTTTCACTTTTTCATTCTTTTAACAATTGTTTTCGAAATGATAATTAGATGGACAGACAAATACATGGATATTAAGAGAAAGTAGTGTAAGAGGGAGAGAAAGAATGTGATATGATGGTTGAAAATCTTACAGGTGAGTGGATGTCCTCCAGCAGCAGCACAGAGCAGCGTTCACACTGCAGCAAGGTTAGTGCTCTCTGCATGATCTTCCTCACGATTTTCTCCAAGTCTGTCTGCTCCTCAAAGAGATCATTCACCACCTCCAACAGAGCCTGCACAAATAACTACCACTTCACTCCACATTTCACTCACTGCACCACCACAACCTCTCCCAGAAAGCCTGTGAGGCTGAATTTAAATCAACTTATAAAATCCATACTATGTATGCAGATTGCTTAGTGATCATATTTTACGTTTGTATAGTACAAAAGTGAGGATACATCAAAACAAAATCTGCTGAGAATGAATTCCCCACATCGAAGGATTTTATACGGTCTGAAACCTAACATTCTCACTGCATTATTCAAAAGACAGCATGTGGTTGAGGCTCTCACCCTGCTCCTATCGTACTCTTTGCGGGACTCTGAGAAGAGCTTGGCATTGGAGATCGATATTCCACAGAAGGGCAGATACATCTGCAGCACCTGAACGCAGAAAGAGGCAGAAACCTTCTTAAAAAGGCCATAAGTATGCACTGAAAAAACAGGACACTGAACTTACTTGATACAAATAGGTACTTTACTTCCACATTAATAAAATATATAGCAGCAACAAATCTGCATCTAATTCAGCTAGGGGTGCAATGCTTCAGTACTGAAAGTCAGACTCTGGTGGTTTTTTGTTATTTATTAGCATTTCAAAACAGTTCCATCTCTAAAACAGCATCTACCTTTCAAGCTGTGCTCTACACTGATGCTGTCTGCTTGTAAGACTGAAGCAGTAACAAATTGTTTTTATCCACAGCCTGGCCAATAAGAAGAATAAAGTTTAATTCAGAGTCTCTTAATAGACTTAGTTAGATGCAAAGCTTGTGAGTTATTAACATTAATTACCCGGATTACGACAATAATTAACTCTGTCTGTCACACCAACACCCTGTCACACACCTGCCGACTGCCTTACTAATTAAGTATTGATTACAGACTGAGAATTGAAGTGGGTTAGGGAAACGACAGCATGGTCAATCACAGCTGCTGCTTATCACCCATAATACTTTCATGCAGCTATCAGCTTCTGAATGGACCTCTGTGTAGGCCACACCCAAACTTCAGCAGAAGAATTAAAACGAAAGATTTATTAATCATGAAAGATGCAGGTTTTACTGCAGCTCAAACACAGGTCATCGGCAAAAGTTTGAACCCTCTTGGTCTAACTGTCAACATATTATGTTGTTTTCTAAGTAAAAATAAGTCAATATATCATCTAAAGAAAACAAACTGATATAGGACATCTTCCGAACATGCATTAATGAAAACATTTGCAAATTTACAGTAATTGTGCATTTAATGTTATATGCATATGCACTTATTTTCATTAAAAAAAAGAATTAAATATGTCATCGTCTCAAAATATGTCATTTTGCATATGACTATATAAGAATATTACAAAATATACATTTCTCACACTGGACAAACAATATTAACTTATTGTGTGTGCTAAAGCTGTAAGCACTGCACCTAGCATCTACCTATTATAAAACTATTGGGTTTCTCTTTACCCAAAAACGAACAGAAATCAGACTAATTCTGACATCTGCTGGACACAGAAGAGAACAATTCAGCGTCATTATTCCCTACAGCTGATGCACACAGCGAGTCCATAAAATATGACACAAACAATGTAATGCTACATACAAGTGTGTTCCCACACTTGACTAAATGATCTAAGGCAACCGGTTAAGTGGTTAGAAAACTAGGTACTTCTAATAGTAATGTAACATAATAAAATAACAGAATACTGCACTCAACTTTTACTCCAAGGCATAAAGGTTGAAGTGGAGCCCACTTTACTCCAAAATAAAAAAAGGAAGGATAGTCAGTTGCGTGTTTCAAAGCAGTCTCATGGTCCCTCCCCAAAGCTGAGTTTCTACAGTTTTCATTCCTTAGGGCCAGAGTGACGTGAGGAAGATAAACTTAAAGAATTGTTTCAGCCTTCTGTTATTTAATCAGTAAGCGCCATGTGCAAATTGTCCTTCAGGCCTGTGCTGGAGTCAGCCTGTTTCCTAAGGTTATGTAAACGAGATATTTATAGTCTCTGAAACATTATTAAGCTGCGAGTGCGTCACTCACAGCCAACAATTATTAAATATTGTTTTTCATTAGCTCTTTCTGTAGTTTGTGTCTGTTTCAGTATTCTAAATGAACCCTATCTTTCCCAGAGTGTGAGAAATACAATGAAACAAAACGTAAGTGAAAATATACTTACTCAAAATCTTACTCAGTACTGAAGAAAAGTAGCTACATACAGTATGTCCACTTTGTCTATAGTAAAATGGTTCAGCACATGGAACTGAAGTTTTCTGTATGCCACAATTTATCACTTCTAAAAGAAGCTACAAGCCACCTTTAAATGCACCGCGAAGTGTGCACATATTTAGAACAGAATTCACATAATTAAGAGCCTAATAATAATAAAATAATAATTAAAGCAGTACATATTTATCTATGTTTTCTTGTACAAAGGCATGTGAAAAATGACACATCCCCAAAATGTGTATACATTGTTAGCTTATGTTCTTTGTGTATCAAAAAAAATGCAACAAGAGATCGTGTTATACAAGAGTTTTGGAGGAATAAAGATATTCTGAGCCCCCCGGTTAGTTCTGTTTGTTTATCCTCCCACATGGGCAGCTCTCCTTCTCATACAACAGCTCATGAATGACTATAAATTGACTAACAGTGTGATGCATTATTGGACATGGTGATGGAGCTCACCTTTTCATCATCCTCAGTGAAAGGAGTTCCACTGGGGTTTTTATTGATGGCCTGCACCACTCCAATCACCTCCCCATCACTGTTACAGATGGCCATGCACAGGATCGACTGGGTCTTATAACCCGTCAGCTTGTCAATCTCATCACTAAAGCGATGGTCCTGCGGGTATAGACAATTTATAGGAGTGTGAACCAACAAGCTGGAAAGACAGCAGTTCTCTTAAAGTACTTACATGAAGCAGTTGCTGATTGCTAGAATAAGGGTTTGTCATTTTCAATTGGTTTTCAGAACGCTGTTTAATAAATATCCCAACCCCACCAAAAAAAAAAAAAGTTCTTTGCACTTGTTGGTCATCTGAGAATAGGGCATTGAATCCTGCCTGTAACTGTGCCTAACCTGCCATGGCAAATATCAGTAATACAGCCATTCCTTTCAAGTGAGTCTCATTCCATGTTAGTTAAGGGATCCTCCTGTCATTCTTGCTTTCAAATATTCAGTTACTGCTATTATATTTTCTCAGTGCCATTCATCTGAAGCAGCAAAGGAAATACTACTAACAGAATTGAAACTGCATTCATATTTTCAATGATCACAGAGACTGGACACACAACATCCACCTAAACTGCAACATCTATCTGATATAGCGGCCTGGATGGAAGATGCTGGGGATTTTTTTACTGCCACAGGAAGCTCTTTGTACAGGCATGCACCCAGTTCAAGTAACTGCTCCTAGCCATTCCCATTCACTGTAGGAGGCGCGTATCTGGACTCTTTGCACTAATGGACCTCCCGAGACTGGGGTTCAGCAGGTGAGTGAGGAAGGCTTGCCCTTGGCCATGTTATAACGATGTCCAGCATTCAACCGGTGGAATGAACATCCCAGTGCACACAGGAAAAAAGTCTTGTAAGCGAGATGCTGTATGCTGTCCAGAAAAAAAGGCTTCTCCGACATTTTGACATAATTGAAGTAATCATGTTTCGCCTTACATTGTTTGCTCCTATTGGTCTTCTTACAAAGAGAAAAGCTTGTGACATTTGAGTGGATGAGCATCTCTAAATCAGAGAAAAACCCGTATCAGGTTAATATAAGTAACTATGAAAATATTAGTAATCTTAACAATCATTAAAATCTGTTTAAAGTATTAAGACTTCTTATACTGTGACTACTAGAAATTATTCAGTTATAATTTTATGTAAGTTATGTAGTTATGAGAGTGTAGTTTCACAAAACCCCTGGTCAAATAACACGTTTTGTTAATTTTAAAAAGAAGTATACATACTATGGAGAGAACATATTGCCATACATTAAATCAAAACTATTGTTTAAATTGTATTTGCCATGAATATTATGTATATATATATATAATAAGGAGTGTGAACCAACAACCAATATATATATATATATATATATATATATATATATATATATATACTGCTCAAAAAAATAAAGGGAACACTTAAACAATACAATGTAACTTCAAGTCAATCACACGTCTGTGAAATCACACTGTCCACTTAGGAGGCAACACTGATTGTCACTGATACATTTAAGGTCTGTATCAGACCTTAACTGCCCCCCTATTATTAGCCCCCCTTAAGAAATCACACATAATCCTTAATATTTCATGGAAATGACCATGAAAAACTGTTAATACTTGTATTGCTTCCAAAAGAACAAAGACAAAGTCTCCACAAAGTTTGATTATGAATTTTTAGGTATGTGCTGAAGTTTAACAAGAAAACTGAAAAATGACAAGGCCAAAATTATTAGCCTCTGTGTGTTTTTTTTCTCTTTCAAGACAAACCTAACCATTCAATTAGCTTCAAATTGACACCTGAACATTCAATTAACTTTCAAGCCACACCTAAGTAATCAGCAATGATCTTTACATAAGGAACTCTGGTAAACAGGGCCAGTGACTACTCTGACACTCTTGGTAAGAAGCAATTTCATCATGCCAAAAAATAAAGAAATTAGTCTGGATGCTAGTAGATGCTCATCGTGAGGGTGAAGGCTACACTGCCATTTCCAAACGTTTCACACTGTGTAGAACAGCGGTACGATGCATCAAAGCACCAGGAGACAAAAGGCCCAACTAAAGTTTGCCCATGAACATTTGAAACTTGGTAATGAGTTTTGGAAGTCTGTTCTTTGGTCTGATGAGACTAAACTTGAGTTGTTTGGGCCAGGGATGTTGCTTTTGTTTGGAGAGGGTAGGGAGAGGCCTGAAAACACACTTCCCACTGTTAAACATGGTGGTGGGAGAATCATGTTGTGGGGCTGTTGTGCTGCCTCAGGCCCTGGGAAACTCTTAGGTAAGATAATGAACCAAAGCATACCTCCAAGTTAAACTTTTTGAAGGGCAGCAAAATCAGGCTCCTGGAGAGGCCCTCACAGAGCCCAGATCTCAATCCCATTGAGAATCTATGGCGGGTGCTGGAGGTCAATGTCCATGCTCAAAAACCTAGCAATCTGGGTGAGCTGGGACAATTTGTCATGGAAGAGTGGGCTCGTAAACCTCAAGAGACGTGTGCCAACCTAGTTAATAACTACAGAGATAGGTTGTTGTCAGTTGTAAGTCAGAGAGACCACACAGTTAACCATTAAATGTCAGGGGAGGCTAATACTTTTGCCTTGTCATTTTTCAGTTTTCTTGTTAAATTGCAGCACATCAGTAAAATTGCTTAATCAAACTTAGTCTTTGTTCTTTTGGAAACAATACAAGTATTCACAGTTTTTGTTATGGTCATTTCCATTAAATACTGGATTTTGAGTGATTCTGACCTTAAATGTAAATATATGTTAAAGTCTGGAAAAAGTAATTTTACGTGTATAGATGTAATTCGAACACCAGTATCACGTGCGCCAAACTAAAACTTTGGTCACTGGGGAATAAGGGGGAAAACTGTACATTTTTTCTTTCTTTCCAGACCTGTTTCTCTAAGGGTGGTCTTAGGGTTTAATGCTCTTCAGGTACCTCGTAAGCGTTGGGGATGTTGACAGTCTCGCCGTGCTCCGCCACGTACCCGATGATGCCCTTCCCCCACGGCACCTGCACCTCGCTGGAGTTCATGCTGGAGGAAGGTCGCACCGTGGTGCCCGAGTGCACGTCGAAGAACTTGGACACGAGCGTCCTCTTGTGCGAGGGCCCCTCCACGAGGAAGAGCGAGCAGCGGTCCGCGCTCACCATGATGCACACGTTGATGAGGATCTTGTAGCTGAGGTTGGTCATGTCCAGCTCGTTGGAGATGTCCTTGACGAGCTCGAGGAAGAACTCGCGCTCGTTGGACTCCTTCAGGCGGCACTTGTAGTCGAGCGCGCTGGACGCGTAGCGCGGCACGCTCACGCGCGACTCCAGCAGCGCGCTCAGGATGTGCGCCGTGGTGGGAGGCAGGGAGCTGGCCTTGCGCAGGAGCGCGCGCCGCCGCACGCTCGACTGCGACTCGTGCGCCGACAGGCTCACGTGCTCGTCATACGTGCGATGCGCCGTGCTCACCTTGGAGCGCGCGAAGCTGCGCCGGAGCTCCGCGTGCGACGAGCGGCGCCTCAGCGCGTCCGCGCACGTGGAGGAGGAGGAGGACGCGAGCCCCTCGCGCTTCTCCTTCTCCTCTGCGGCGGGGATCTTGTGGGGCGCGTGCTGTTCCAGCCACCTGCTCAGAGAGTCCCAGCGACCTTTACGCATCAGGTACTGCTCGAACAAGTCCGGGTGGCGGTCCAGGAACGCCTCGACGTCTGAGAAGTCTAAAGTTGTCATTGTGCAGGAAAGGAGGAAAAAACAAAGACATGCAAAAAAAAGGCAACGCGGCAAAACAGTGTTTTATTATATAATCACGACTCCGTGGCTCTAAGATTGCCTGCAGCTCCACCACTACTCACACATCAGCATCTTCTCGTTCCGCTTGCAAGAAATTCAAAGACTGAGACTGCTGTAGAGGCCCGCTGTGAGGTCCGAGCTGCTGAAGTTTCCCCAGGTTTGCAGCAGAAGCAGCAGCAGCATCAGTGCACGATCCCTGCTCAAACTCTGCTGACCCGGATAAACATGAAAGCGCAGCGCAGGCTTGCAAGTCGTGGTCCATTCATGCGCCTTTAAAGCGCGAGCTTCTTCTGAACGGAGCGTAATTGAATATGCATGAAGCAAAGTTCTGATTATTTCCGCTGCGAGGAGACTAACGAATTTCACTTCTTTCTAATAAGCTCGCAGCTCTTGCAGGATGACCTTGCTCTCTCGGCGCGTGTGAGCTTCCAAATTAGGACACGAGCTGCTATGCAGATATGTGGTTGGAGAGAGAGAGAGAGAGAGAGAGAGAAAGTGAGAGCTTTTCTCCCTGTGAACTTACACATGCAATATATATGGCCATAATCAAATCTCATGTAATTAATATTGTCATTATCTTTGGTCATTTGTGTTCCTCAAAGCACCATTTATAATTTTGCTAAGGCATATTTAATAACAACATCATCACTCTGGCATAAATATTTAATAAACATTCATTACCAGGAGCTACACCGCACAGTTTGTGGTGCTACACTCAATCTCTCAGTGTCTATTTGTGTCCAGCTGGACTTAAATAGATGTTGCATTTGCAAAAATGCATGCTGCAGTACCCCTTATTTCTTAGGACCGGTACTGGGTGCATAAGAATATCAAGGCTAACTTTGGATTGGATAGTTTTGTTTCCTCCATTTAAAGTAAGTTGGAAAAATTGCATACTATTGTTAATATGAACAAGAAATAAATATTTGAAGGGAATCAGTTGACTCAGATTGAAATGCTTGCTTGATCTGAAATATGTGGACACCTAACCATTACATCCATATGGACTTGTTAAACATCCCTTTGCAAATGAAGTTGGTTGCTGAAGACTCTTCACTCTTTTTTCTTGGATTCCTTTCAGCTAAGAGCATTACCAAGGTTAAGCACAGATGCTTGCTCACTGTCAGCATCCAAAGAAATTTGATGAATTTGACATCTGGGCTGTCATGTTCTTACAGAACAGCTTATTTCTTTAAGAACCTCATTTTCTGCAAGAAGACATCATTGTGTTGAAGAAGGAAAAATCCTTCTCCAAACTGGTTCCATGAAGTTGGAAGCAAACCATTCTCTAGAGTGTCGTTGTATGCTGTGATATTAAGATTATCGTTCACTGGAATTATCCCTTTTTTCATCAGATTTTACAAGCAGCACTATATATTTGGGTAGCTAGTGTTCTCCTAGATCTATCCATCAGCCTGCCAGACGGTAAAGTGTGATCAAGAATGTGTTTCCACTGCTCCAGTGTCTAATTTCAGTGTGCTTTGCATCTTCCAGCTGATTCTTAGCTCTGCACATGGTGATCTTAGGCTTGTGTTGGATGCTCAGCCATTGAGACACAGCCATGAAGCTCCCAATGCACAGTTTTCATGCTAACATTGCTTCTTAGGGAGGTATCGAGCTCAGTAATGAGAGTGGTAACCGAATGAATGTATTTGCTTTTGTTTATATGTATTTATCTCAACCCAACTGTACTAATGTATGTATGAACGCTGTGGAAATAAGTTGAAGTCAGTATAAATAACTGTGATGAAATGATAAACTGTTGGCTGTTGAGCTGCAGTTGTTGCCCAGAGGACTGTCATTTGGGTCTTGGTTCCCTCCCAAGGTTCCCTCCAGTTTTTCTTTCTTCACAAAGGGCTTAGATCCATATTCTGTAAAGCTGCTTTGCAATACTGTATGTAAATAATTTTGACTTGACTAGATGTTTCCACTTTCCAATAACAGCACTTACAGTTGACCAGGGCAGTTCTAGCAGAGCAGAGTTTAGAAGTGAGATCCTATGACAGCACTTTGCTTTGAAAATCTCTAAACTCTTCAGTATGGCCCATTCTACTGGCAATGTTTGTCCAAGACAATTGTGGCTGAAATGAAATGAATGTTATCTCTGTCTATTTCAGCATCTGACTGGCCTTGGCTTCATGAGCAGTGTCTCTATCCGTCACCTCACACAGAAACCTGCACAGATTCACACTTCTCCTGTATAAAGCATTGTGTATTTCTGAAGATTCTTTTATTCCCTTTGTGCTCTCTGAGGATTTGCCTCAAAATCTGATTTAAAATATTCACTTTATTCTGGTAGACAAGGCTTTTCTGCTGAGGGTCGACTGGCTTGGATCCACAATCTCCAGCTCTGGGTTTAACAACAAATGTTGCTGCATCTGTGAGATTAAATAAGAAGGAATTCTTTTGACCCAAACAATATTTTTAATTTTTACTTTTAATTATGGCCCACTTTTAATCAATGCAGAATGAAGACAACAGGTTTTAAAACAGCAGGCTGAGACGAAGACCACTAACTGACATACTGTTCAAATCTACAATCACAGCATTTAGCAGTTGCTTTTATTTAAGCGACTTGCCTTCCCTAACTACAGGGGACAGTCTCCCTGGAGCAACTTGGGGTTAAGGGTCTTACTCAGAAACCCAGCGGTAGTGTGGTAAAGGTAGGATTCAAACCCATGACCTCTTTGTCCAGAGGCAAATATGCTACCCACTGGGCCCCCCCACCATCTCTACTCTTAAAAATAAAGTAGTAAAAGAGATGCATTGAGGTGATGCCATAGAAGAGATGCATTGAGGTTATGCCATATAAGCTACTCTTTCAAATAAATGTATTCAAAATAAATTAGGTGTGTTCTAAAAGTTTCTATACTAAATATGGTGTTTATTCTACATAAGGTTTATTCTATTCTAGAAAAGGTTTTCAGAGAACTGTATACTGTATCCAAGCCAAGAACCACATAAGAACATTTTTAAGAATATATTGATGGTCCATATGCCCAGAATCTGTAAGAATATAATATTGACAAGTTTGATGCTTAGTGTGTGGGCTAAGATTTAAATCCTGAAGGTTTGTGTTGCTAGACCTCTAAAATGCCCTTCATTAGCTTAATGAGGCTGCATGCCATGGTCCTGAATCTTTGTCAATAATGCAAAAGAGTGTTGTTACTTGTGATGGCCTGCAGCAGCTTAGTTGAGCGCCACTGGGCAAATGAAACATGCTCCTTGGTTGGGTATTAACCATCAGCCAGGAAAAAAGGATCACCGCAGGCTGTGTTACATGCATATTACAACAGCAGCACATGTACCGCTGAGCTCCCAGTCCTCCACGGAGGGAAAGCAGGGTAATTGGCTTCTGAACTAAAGTTTGGGGTCTGTGATAAATCTCAGCTTTTGTACAGTCTTTTGACAAAGTCCCACGAGGATCCCAATTAAAGGTTTAATGCTGAATCACCTAGCACAGCATTATGAACAAAGCTGGTGTTGCTGCCTAGAAAGCCAGTGGTTGTGCCACACCAAAGGTGACCTAGCGGTACTGGCTGTGATGGAGCACCAGCGCAGTGAACAAAGGGGTTCAGTAATGCACAAACACAGGAGCGACATTAAGAATTTCAGGCTGTTCATAGAAGCTTTCTTAGAGCTATAGTGACAACAGATAGGAAGACACACATAATAGATAATTCTTTGAAGTTTATTGTACTTAGGAATCAGGTGGTTCTCAACATGGACAATGTTCTAGTTTCCCTGCAATTACTAATATAAGGCGGTGTGTCCCAAACTTTTTTCTCTTGCAGGACACTTAATTATGATAAAAATCTCACGGAACACCAGCATGACATTAATCATACACCAGTCACAAAATTACAGGTTTTGTTGTTTACTGGGCATTGGCCTAATGTGAAACATGGGCTTGTTTAGTTGCACATAATGAAGGGACTCTGTCCCTTTCTGAGAGGCAAAGCCGAAGCTCCTCATCCACGGCTCTTAGTCCCTCTCCTTTTGCTTTTGATGAGCGAAAGCCTGGAGGAGCACAATGGGTAGTAGAAAAGGGGAGCAATATTGCAACTGCTCTGTTTGAGATGATTGGTTTGTCCTTAGTTGCACTTATTTAAGGATAAGTTTGCTGTTGAGAATTTTTTAATGGGTAATGGACCCAGCCACACTTTTTGGTTGAGGCTGAGGGTTAATAGCAGGCAAATTTCTTTTAAAGTGTTTATAAATGTTGAGACATGACCTCGCACGAGGCCCACTGGTGGCACGACCTGTGTGAATAAGAGGAAACATTTGTAATGTCCCCTGTGCAACATGCTTTTGCCACAGTCAGGAGCGAAATCCTTTGTCAGGGCCCTTTAGGGTGTTTTTTATGGCGTCACATCCATGCCAAAACTAGAGCGCGCAAAATCGCTTGCCGCAAAAAAATCGCTGACGTAAATTTCAAAGTCGCACGCACAAATGTGAAACTCGAGAGCACAAAATTAAGAATCGCGTGCGCGATTGTGATAATATTGCGTGCGAACTGTTTTTCC
>JBBPDC010000007.1:7932503-7942734 GCA_037974485.1 Hemigrammopetersius urotaenia | reverse complement strand
CACACACACACACACACACACACACACACACACACACACACACACACACACACACACACACACACACACAGGTCCAAAGACTACACAAGAGAGTTACACAAATTGTAAATCTAAATGTAAAACTTACATCCACCAATTCATTAAAATAACATTTTATTGGTTTTACTATTAGTGCCCCTAAGTGTTGAGTCTCCCAAAGCTGACTGCAGCAGGAATAACAAAAATGTAAACAATGTCAAATTACAAGTAACAACTAACAGCAGCCCTCTAGCACTAGGGTGGAGTGACAAAAATAAACCCTCCTTCTCCCGTCATTTCCCAGTGCTGTGTTTGACAAAGTGGCTGACGTCACAGAATTGTCCGTTAGTCTTCACCTCTAATGACGTTGTGTTAAGGGCAGTTAAAAAAGATGCAGTGGAGCTTCTCATGACTCTGAGGAGGCATGTCCTACACTTGACTCTCCATTGTCGGTAGCATCATGTAATATGAAGAGGACTAGCAAGTGGGTAAGAAAACCCTTTAAAAGTCATAGTGTAAAAGCAGAGGGTTTTGGGAAAACATTGTGATATTTAATTTTTAAAAGGAGTTAATTTACAATGCATATATATAAGATAGATTATACAGTGCATAAATCATTCCCAATCCCAAATGGATCATTATTATTATATTTCAGAGAAGGAATTAAAACACTAGATCAATGTTCTGGGTAACTTGATATAATAATATATTATGTTAATATGTGCTAGGACTGCCTGATCTGTACAAAGTAAAGTACTGTAATCACATGGCTTCATATTGCAATTGTGATGTGCCTTGCAATATATAATAAAGATACATTATTGATGACATGATTAACTCAAACCGGACATCTCTTTGGTAATTCCTTTTGACTCTGTGGTTTAATAATAAAAGCTGACTGCGGTGTACATTATATATATATTCAAATTGTATCCCTGCCTAAAATGGTAGTTTGTGACAAAGAATGATAAGATGTTTTGGCTTTGTTAGATTATTCTTGTTCTGTACATAACAGAAAGATGCAACAATAAATGCACGACTAGATATGCAAACACATCATAAACAGAAATGGAAGAAATCTCCCATTTTTTATGTTGGACTCAAATGCCTGTAGACCCTATTTTCAACAAAATGTATTGTTTGTCTTTTCTGGATGACTCCAGGTATTCAGACTCAAGAAACCTAATCTGCTCATTGCACACAATAAAACAAATGAGTCCTCAACAACAAAACGGTTGGTGGAGTAATCTGTAAACTGCAGTTTTCTAAATATCTCGAGGGCCAATTTCACGTCAAAAATCTGAAGGCAATGTACTGCGAAGCCCCACAGGGAATCTAAATAGGATTGCTGTGAAGAATAGCATTAAACCGTTGTTCTTAATATATGCCACAGATGAGGTGAGTTCTAGACTGCGGCAGGATCATTGTCCTACAGATGATCCTGCCGCAGTCTGGAAGTCACCTCATCTGTGACTTCTATTAAGACACACCATTCAATGTCAGACTGCTGTACACCTGCTGTATGTTTCTACCCACCACACATTTGTATACTCTCTCTCTCCATCCCTCTCTCAAACATGCACACACACACACACACACACAGACACAGACATATGGTTCTAAATAATGTAAGTGTACTGCCTCTGTTGAGTCAGGGACATACCCTGTGATATATGATGTCACTTTGTATTAGCTGATCAGATTTCCCTTTACTCCAGGCATGCCTGTGAAAGCCTGTCTAATCTAAGCTCATTTGATGGCCTATTCCATTAGACATGTCTGTGTAGCTTAAGCTAGCTCTGCTTTAGCTGCTCCAGTGACATTCAGAGAGGTGACAGAGGAGTGTGTAGGGCCTCTCGGATCATTTTGCAAGATGAGTTCCATAAATATTCATTTTAATATTATACAGGCCATTTCCTGGATTAAGTCCAGTCTTGAACTAAATTGCAGTGCCAGTGAAATTCACATTGGACTTTCTTTTTAGCTTAGGTTGATTCTGGGTTTGGGCAACTGCCACTCAGTGTTTGGCTGTTTTGAACATTTTAGCTGTTTTTAACTTGCCTTAAAACGTGCCATAACGAATACATGTACTAAATGATATTTAGGTTATTTATAAAGACAGTAGCTGTTGGCTAAAGGACCCATGTCTTTTATTGTTTTGTGTTTTGCTCATTGAGAGTTATGTGGATTCATTTGCCAAAATCCATTTCCAAACACTCTTTAACTAATTTAACAAGCTGATTTTTGATTGACTGCTCGATATTTTGCCTCATTCAAAAAGCAATCCAGTCTGAAACACTTCTTATAATTTGATTTAGGGCATGAAAGGGTGGGGCTAAACTCCTGTAGGCTGGGTGGGCAGAAGAATGCAAGCTGACTGAATTTGCAACTTCACACAAATGGGCTGTTTTCACATCTTTGTTTCCTTATATCCACTGGGGATATATATTCTGAACGTATATAATAAAAATCTGTGTTCCATCTATGTTACACTTTGAATAGACAGTATTCAGAATACTGTAACTTTTTTAGCATACATTGCCAATTAAAAACACATTCAGTCCTTTGACAAAGAGTGATTGTGAATTATTTTAATTCAGTGGAATTTCAGTGGAAAGGGGCAGAATGAATGGTGGAATTGTAGAAAATCAACATCAGGCTGAGTGAGGCTGCAGATCCTCTCAAATGTGCTTACATTTAAAAACATTTAGCCAGTTCAGGTCATTAGTTATTCTACATGTTATCAACTATTTCATTGTAACACTTTACTGTAATGCTAGTAGACTATTGTAAATGCAAATCAGACAAATCTGAGAAAAAAAGGGGAGGCAGTGGCAGCTTACAAAACAAAGAAGTGAGTGTAAAGCTTTTGTCAGGGTCTCTGGTGCGTTTAATAAAATACGTCCCATTTTTGCTCAGTTAATGGGACAAGATGCTGGAGGGGATGTGGGAGCAACTGTGGACTAAAGCAGCTGATAAGAACAAAACGTTTCATTTTAAACCCTTTCATCTGTTTCTCTGTATCCTTTCTGTGACTTAAGCAGTGATATAATGGAGCATCAGCATTATAATAGTTGTACTCTCCGCACTGCCCTAAGTTCACTGAATGGACCCTAGTGCTATAACTCTCCCCCACTGTAGCAGAGCTCCATTAGCTCTGACCGGCCCCACTCTCTCTTATAGACTTGCATTTGCATTAGGGTGCTCCCCAGACTCATTAGAGTGGAGATGGGGAGAAAGTAGTGGACTTGCTGTGATTATATAATGGCTTTGTGAAGAGCAGATGGAATTGTCCCTCGGCCTTGACAAGTGCTGATGGCTTTATAATGAACTTTACGGCTAGAGCAATTTGGCTTTGCCCTCCTCAAATTTCCACATTTTCAGGAAGCGTGAGAAAGTAATCTCCAGCCCTGAGCCACGTCTAACACTGCTATTTACCCTCATCATCGGAAATTCATCTCCACAAACTGATCTCATCTCACTTCTGTTGCCGCTAAGGTCACCAATCTCTCTGTTTGCTCAGGGGTGCTGTAGGATAGCTGATACCGAAGTGACATCAGTTGTGAATGACTTAAACATTTTGTGGGTGAGGATCAGTTTGAGCTCATCCCTCTGAATGTATAGGTGTACAAAGTGACATTTGCTGAGGAATGGATAAAGATTTGTTAATAATAATGACTCCTACCCAACTAATACAAAGGTACATGACTATTGCTCTTTTTTTGCCTTTAATAGTTTGATTTCTCAATGTTGTTGATGTATTGTCATGTAAAGCATGAGATCTGACAAAGCCTGAAACGTTTTTCCTTCACAAACTGTCATTTGAATAAGCAAACATATTAGTACACTTCAGCTGCCTCTTATTGGTCATACAATCATTCAGTACTGAAACATTTATCCTAACCAGAGTTGATGGGGCTGCTGGAGTAGGTCACAGGTCACAGAGCAGATACACATATTCACACCTAGAGAAAATGTACTTGATTTATCTGACATACATGTCAACAGACTGTCAGTGGTGACTGCAGCTCCTAGTGGAGATCATACAAACTCCACACGGAAAGGACCCTGACCTTCTCTCTATGAGGTGACAGGGTTGACCTCTGTGGAACTGTGTCTGTCTTGGGTTGATGTAAACAAATCAATAGTAAGGCCTTGGCCATTTAAGAAACATTCACAGTGTATTCAGCAACAAAGGCAGCATCGATCGTATTTCATGCAAAACAGAACATAGAATGTATCACAATACAGCACACAGAAAACTCAAATTCTACATACTGATACAATTTATCATGGTGGATGTATTTTGTTGACGTCCTAACGAAAGTGTCAGAATGCATCACTGATGATAAGGTAGAAAGGGCCAGACAGTATGACAGTATGTGCTGATATTATGAAGAATTACGTCAGAATATGTCATAGTGTGCTTTCCTGAGCAAACCATGAGTGTCTTCAGTACCTGAAGAGCACTACAACTCATGGTCAGCCACCAAGTACCAAGTACTGTTTAATTTAATGTTCAGTGTGAAACATTAAATTAAATTCACTGCACTGCACAATTCAGTGTTTTTTAAATGAGACACAGTTCTTATTTCAACTTAACAGATACCTGAAGAAATAAGTATTGTGAAATATCATGTGTCCATAAATTTTTTGTATTATAATATATTTGCGACAGTTTTGGCAAAAAAACAGAAATTAGCTGCATCTTATGAATAGCACAGAGTTTATGCTTGAATTACCTCCATTTTCATTTTGTAATATCCATTCTGTGATTAAGAAAATGATTTTTAAAATGATTAAAATGACATCATTCTGAAAATAGTTTAGTTCTGTGTTCTTACATTAGAGCTGGATCACCTGCTCAGGATCTGTGTGAGCTTATCCATGACTGTTTGTTTCTGAATGTGTAGGTGTATATTGCGACATTTGCTGTGTCAGGCTATGCCTCTAGTTACTACAGAGCGGGAGGGAAACCCTTTAATCCTGTGCTGGGGGAGACATATGAATGTGACCGACCTGACAAAGGATTCCGCTTTATTGCAGAGCAGGTAGGAGGACATTCGTATACAAACACTCTTACCTCACTGAGAGTGGGTTCCTTTGCGCACGTATGTGGTTATGTAACTCCGAACTCATTCATTGCTCTCTCTCTCTCTCTCCTCTCTAGGTCAGCCATCACCCACCTATCTCTGCGTGTCATGCTGAGTCTAAAAACTTTATCTTCTGGCAAGGTAAAACCTCAATTACCGGAGGAATTGTTCAGGTGTGGTCGTCACGCTTTTTTCCCTCAAAGTGACCCTGGTGTTTGTGGATGGTTTCAGATGTCAGGTGGAAAAACAAGTTCTGGGGGAAGTCCATGGAGATTGTTCCTGTTGGCTCCACTCATGTGGTTCTCCCTGGGTGAGTTGTCTGACACTCTCTCTGTCTCTCTCACACACACACAAGCACACACACTTCCATACAGAATTGTTCTAATACCTGGCTGACATCCTAATCTCTGAGTCCCTGTAGTGCTTAGATCCTGGATACTGAGCTGGATGTCCGAGCACGCTTGCTGTGGGTATAAAATGTGAGCTAGTGATTTAACTGCATTAAATGGAATTTTAGAATGAGTTATAGCTGATGAGGCGATAGTAATTCAAATGCACTCCTAAAGGCTTTGGGTCTCCCTGCCAGAAAGAGGAGCCAGAAAAAAGAGGAGAGAGAGAGAGATGGAAAAATTATTTTTTAATAACTAATTCTTATGAACATATAAGAGTGAAAATAATCTATGCATTCTTTAATAATCGCATGCCAAAGTCATGTAGACATTTGAGACATTCTTCATAGAGTGAATCATGTATAAGTTATGGTGAGATTCACACCAGGCCTGTCACAGTCAGTACATAATTGCATGATGGCAATTAGTTGCGGTAATCACATTTATTTAAGCAGATTATTTAAGCACTAGGCTACCAGCTGCCCCAGTGGCTTGCAAAATACAGTGGCTTGCAAAAGTATTCATTACAAATTCGTACACATATTTTTGCCTTTAGTAGTTTTAATGTGAAGTATCATGCTGTAATAATACATTTTTAACTCACAAAAATGAAACAATTTCAAATATTGGGTTGGCATAAGTATTCAACCTCTACACATTAATACTTTGTAGAGAAAGCTTATGTTTTTTGCTACAATTATTTGGGGTAAGTATATAACAGTTTTGCATTGTGCATTTCATTGATTTTGTTTCAACAAAATGTTCCTTTGTCTTCAGTTTGCAGTGATATTGATATCCAGAGAGCAACTTTACTTAAGAACTTATGAGTAGTACCTAATTCAAATTAATTATGGCCAAATAATTGTCTACCGTTTATCATTTCTCACTCTGATGCAAACAACATGTGCCTGTTTTTTATTTTGACCCTTTTTATGTTGGCTGATAGCAAGAAACACATTCAGTCAGGTGTGAATGTCTTCGTGCCGTAACGTGTTTAGAGAGTAGCACCACATACTATTTTTTAATTAAGTAGTTCATTCAGCAGTTAGCATGTATACTCACAGAACAAGCAATTTTGCTCATATGTTAAACTCCATATAGAGAAACATGTAAGCTGTGCTTGATTAACTACACATGACTGCACTGTGTAACTGAAGACATGTTTGTGTGCGCACACACAACATTGCAGTACATGATACTGACATGAGGTTAGTACAATGTAGGCCAAAGTATAGACAGGAAATCAGATATCTCATTAGCCAGTTTTGCCACATTAGGCTTATACTGTACTAGTTTCATAAAACAAGCAAATAACCATTAATAATTATAGAGATGATTAATATGGCAGTTAGATATCAGATAGAATGACTGGCCTAGTGCAAAAACCTGACAGTGTGTTATCATTTTATAGTATGCGTGTTGCCCAAATAAGTCTAAGCTGTTTTGTTTATGGAAATTGCATCACAATCTGTGGAAAACAGATATTTCCCATCATTTTTTTCTGTGTAACTGATTACTGTGTAACTTCTGTGTACTGGATTACGAGGCAGAACGCATCCGCTATGGCCCCACACAGGCTTAGCATCTGTCCTTCTCCTGCAGCTTGGGAGATCACTACGAGTGGAACAAAGTGACGTCATGCATTCATAACATCCTGAGTGGACAGCGCTGGATTGAGCACTACGGCGAGATCTCCATCAAGAACTCCAGCAGCGATATCTGTCAGTGTAAAGTCACTTTCGTCAAGGTAAGCCACATCTGCTCTCCCCACTAACAGGCATCCATAGGCCAGATTCAATCAAATCCTCCAAGGTCAAGAGGACACGTCTGTTGACGTCAGATCTGGTCGAGTTCGGACCTCATCTCTGGAATATTTGTTCAGACTCAGACCGGTTTTAGATTTGGTGAATTTTAGCCTGAATGTTCTCCTTTCTTCATATTACATTTTCTCTACCTTTATTACCATAAACTACCTTTAATAAGCACACTAGAGCCACTCATATTGGAGAAGGGAAGGGCCTAGGGGGCCCAGAGATACAGTATTTATTCAAACTGAAAAAACCTTTTGGAACCTGGTTTGAAACACATTGCTTAATTAAAGTGAAAATAAAATGCAATTAGATCTTTATACGGGATAACTTAGGAAGTGCTCTTAGTAGGAATGCAGAGTTTAGGAAAGCTTCTCCACTTTGAGGGTGTCCACTTTTGAGGTGTGTTTAGTAGAGGCATGCTGATTTGATTTAATATCACTACGTGTATATGTGAGTGTCACACTAACTCATCTGTCTGACAGCGATGGAGCTCTGTGGTATGGCTTGTGGGAAAATGAACTCATATGCTAAATCAGCTCAAAAATTTCCACAGCTTTTAAAGGGTTATGGGTCGTGCTGCCAGAAAGTGGAGACAAATAGACTGAGAGAAAGAGAGAGAGTGGTAGAGAGGGAGGAAAAAGTGATTAATTACAGTTCGTCTCCTGCTAAGGCACATTAGCTGCCGCCTCAGTTCCGTCCATTGACTCACTCCTGTCTCAACTATGCCATCTGTTGGACAACAAGAGCACATACGGATTGTCACTCTGAACATGCTGTCTGGTTTTGGAATGTTTGAATCCATCAGAATAGTATTTAACAGTAGTCAGTCATGTTTTTTGCACCCAGTGAATCAAATCAGATTGAATTATGGTGAAATTTTGGATTCCATGGTGCATTGAATCATGCAATCAAATCAAATCACCTAAAGGTCAGATATCTACCCCACTGATGCATATTGGAGTTAGGCTGCATCATACAATCCTGTATAACTGTATCTTTTTCTTTGTGATTTGCTTTCATGAGGCATTGCAGAATGGACCCTCCCATTACCAATAAGACAATGTGTCTTTTCATCTTGCGAGGCTGATCTTAGCTATGTTACTGCAATTCTGATGTCTGACTGTGTGCATTGCAGGCAAAGTACTGGAATTCCAGTGTGAATGAAGTGGAGGGAGCAGTAACGGACCACAAAGGGAAAGTCATTCACAAGCTGTTTGGGAAGTGGCATGAGGGTATATACTGTGGTAACCCACCTTCTGCTACATGCATCTGGAGAACCAGTAAGATTCATGTTCAGTATCTCTCTATTTCTTGCCTCCGTCTCTCTTATCTTTCTTTTTTCTCTCATGCCACCCCATTTACACGCATATAGTACCATCCACATCCCCTTTTCTTTAACTAAATCCTTGACATGATGGTGGCGCAGCTGCTATATGTTCCATGCATAGAAAAATCTAAATGAAAAAAATTACTAGTAGTATTGAATCAATCATTCGTGGTTACAAAAAGATGACAAAAAACTTAAAATCTTAAAATCTGTTCTTTGAATGTGTCCCCTTTAAGATAATGATGTCTTTGCGGAATGTATAATTCAGTTTCATTTATGTAGATCCAATGCCGCCGGATTATGAGCAATACTATGGCTTCACTAAGTTTGCTCTTGAGCTGAATGAACTGGATCCACAGACCAAACCACTACTGCCACCCACAGACACCAGATTACGACTCGATCAGAGGTAAAGTGTGTTGATATTTCATTGCTTGATATAACAGGAGTGCATATGAGCATTCATTAATATTAAGTATTAGGCCTAGGAAATAATGTACCTAAACACTGTTGACTACATTGTGATTTCCGTTTGGGGAGCAAAACGACTTTGTGTTCCATGCAAATTATTACGAATATGCTGAGGTCAATATGTACATTTCAGGAATTGTTCAGGTATAAATTAAATTCTATCCTTTATTATGTCATTTGCATTTTGTATTATCCTAGTAAGTGAAATTATCTTTGATCTTGTCAATATATCTTTCTCATTATTAGACTGTTGTTAGAATATCATAGGCTTATTTGACCTATTTTTCACTTTTTTTAATGAGGTGAAACAGTCTCACTCCAATATTATGGCAGAAAACTTGGTTCATTTCAATTTTTTTAGCTACTAACTTAAAACGAAGAAAAAATAGATACCTAGAAAGGGGTCAAATCACTTATAAAATTATTATAACTATTAAAATATGGGCAATACCTGTATTCGCTTGCTATCCGAAGTGGATAATAAACACATCGAATCTTGGAATTGGAGGACATGTGAGCATCAGAGCAGCGGCGCCTACACTTATGTGCTTGTGAGAATGCAGGATGCAGCTCCTTAGTAATCAAGAGCTATTTGAGAAATTCAGTGCCTCTGGCATCTCATTCAGTCTACAGCTCAGATCTCTAAAGAGATTAGATGCCTTTCAGGCTAGAACCAGCACTGTAAACCCACAGTATGTGTTCTTTCTATCTTTTATTTATTTATGAGACAGTCATCTCACATGCATACTGTTATGTATTCTGTGCAACCGCTGTGCTGCTGACTGTACACAGAAGGATGAATCAGTTAAATGTCACAGTGCCGTCCACACAGCTGTCTGAGACATAAGATTGTATAAGATTGAATAAGAATGTAGACTTTAGGTCATGAAGGGCGGTCAGCTCTTCCGGAAATCTGACTGTACTTATGGTGCTGCTTCTTGTTACAGCCAGTAGGTTCAGACATGACCTGCAGGCAGCCAAAAGATGACATCATCACATGACCCTCATGATATGCAAGGACAAAAGGATGATGCCATGTTTCCTCTGGGCATGTGTGTGTGTGTGTGTGTGTGTGTGTGTGTGTGTGTGTGTGTGTGTGTGTGTGTGTGTGTGTGTGTGTGT
>JBBPDC010000007.1:7888473-7921443 GCA_037974485.1 Hemigrammopetersius urotaenia | reverse complement strand
CAGCCTTTGCCATGAAGCTCAAAATTGAGCTCAGGTGCCTCCTGTTTCCCCTGATCATCCTTGAGATGTTTCTGCAGAGTCCACCTGTGGTGAATTCAGTTGATTGGATTTTATTTGTCAATATAAGGTCCCACAGTTGACAGTTCATGTCAGAGCACAAACCAAGCATGAAGTCAAAGGAATTGTCTGTATACCTCCGAGACAGGATTGTCTCAAGACACAAATCTGGGGAAGATTGCAGAAAAAAATTCTGCTGCTGTGAAGGTCGCAATAAGCACAGTGGCCTCCCTCCATAAGTGGAAGAAGTTCGAAACCACCAGGACTCTTCCTAGAACTGGCTGGTCATCTAAACTGAGCGATCGGGGGAGAAGGGTCTTAGTCAGGGGGGTGACCAAGAACCCGATGGTCACTCTGTCAGAGCTCCAGAGGTCCTCTGTAGAAAGTGGAGAACCTTCCAAGGACAACCATCTCTGCAGCAATCCACCAATCAGGCCTGTATGGTAGAGTGGCCAGACTGAAGCCACTGCTTAGTAAAAGGCACATGGCAGCCCGCCTTCAGCACCTGAAGGACTCTCAGACCATGAGAAACAAGAGATTGAACTCTTTAGTGTGAATGCCAGGCGTCACATTTGGAGGAAACCAGGCACCACTCATCACCAGGCCAATACCATCCCTACAGTGAAGCATGGTGGTGGCAGCATCATGCTGTGGGGATGTTTTTCAGCAGCAGGAACTGGAAGACTAGTCAGGATAAAGGGAAAGATGACTGCAGCAATGTACAGAGATATCCTGGATGAAAACCTGCTCCAGAGTGCCCTTGACCTCAGACTGGGGCGACGGTTAATCTTTCAGCAGGACAACGACCCTAAGCGCACAGCCAAGATATCAAAGGAGTGGCTTCAGGACAACTCTGTGAATGTCCTTGAATGGCCCAACCAGAGCCCAGACTTGAATCCAGTTGAACATCTCAGGAGAGATGTTAAAATGGCTGTGCACCGATGCTTCCCATCCAACCTGATGGAGCTTGAGAGGTGCTGCAATGTGGAATGGAAACTGGCCAAGGATAGGTGTGACAAGCTTGTGGCATCATATTCAAAAAGACTTGAAGTGATCATGTCATACATGAACACACCACAGCACACAGTGTGAACAGCACAAAAATCTTCCTCTGCATTTACCCCTTCACCAAGTGAAGCAGGGGGCAGCTGGAACACGGCGCCCGGGGAGCAGTGTGTGGGGACGGTACCTTGCTCAGGGTACCTCAGAGGTGCCTAGCGGTCTTGGGAATTGAACCCGGACTTTCTGATCGCAGAGCGAATGCCCTAATCACTAGGCTACCAGCTGCCCCTGAGGCTGTAATTGCTGCCAAAGGTGCATCGACAAAGTATTGAGCAAAGGCTGTGAATACTTATGTACATGTGATTTCTCAGTTGTTTTATTTTTAATCAATTTGTAAAAACCTCAAGTAAAACTACTTTTAAAACTTTTAAACTTCTTTTTGAATTTAATCAATTTTGGAATAAGGCTATAACATAAAATGTGGATAAAGTGATGCGCTGTGAATACTTTCCGGATGCACTGTAATTAATGCTTTCCTCACCTGGTTCCTCAGTGCCTGCCATATCACATTTTAAAGAGTGTATGTTTACGGCTGTGTGCGGGTGAGTGAGTCAGTGAGTGTATGAAATGTGCTATATAGAACATAAAGTTTGAGTTTAAGTTAATGTTTGAAATGTTAATAAAATCTGTTTTAAATATATTTTTTTGTGTGGAATTAGTTTGTTGACCTCTTTAAATTGATTTTTAATTAAAATTGTCATTTGTCATTTGGGCTGACCACCCATCATGTGGTGCGACCAATAATAACAGGAATTATATTAAATTAAAAATAAAATATCTAATTTCTGTAACTGAGACATTAATAACTGATACAATATACTTAAGTGAATGGTATTTTTAAAATATTTGTTATCAGTTTTATGTGTTTTACAGGAAAAATTAGTCGGTTAACGACATTTAATACGGCGACTGTGACATTGTAGAGCTAAAATAAGAGATCATAATTTACAAAACTGAAAAGAAATGCAAACATGTGTTTCTAAACACTTGATATTACTGACAACTTGTAAAAAAATATTAAGTATGTCAAAAAAACATTAGTTTTGAGCTAAATTATGGTCGCACCACATGACAGTTTTTAAGGCCTCTGGCAATTTATCTTTATGAAAAAACACTAGAATTACTTAATTAAATAAATTAATATTAATTTATGTATAAATTTATGTATACATGTATACAGATTTTCTTATTTTTAGTATTTTAAAATTGGCATGTTGAAAAACCTTATATGTCATTGACCCTATTATTTATTTCTCAATAGAGTTGTGGATGAATTGTTTTTGCTGGCACAGTCTCATTACCCTGCATGTTCTTCCTCAGATAAACAGATGTTTTCTGTTTTCTTTAAAGCATCACACTCACTAAGTGTGTGCTTTCGGCAGCCATTTCAAACCACATTTAGGTTTTCCCCACAGACCTAAATGCAGAAGTCTCTTAAACACTAGTCAGTAAAGTCTTTGAAACTGGACTTCTGCCATTGGCACCCTAATAAAACCCCTCTTTCAAAGTCACTTTTGAAAAATCTTTTCTAATTTTCATTTGTAACTTTATTCAAAACCAAAGTCAACTGGGACTGCCTAGTATTTTATACACACCATGTTATGCTTTGCCGCTTTTTCTTTTATTTGTCCCTTTTCTGTATAAATTGTATTATAACATTGGTGATAATGATGACTATAATAATAATAAATTGTTATTCTGTTTTCCAGTTGCACACACAGTTGCACACCTTTTTTCTTCATATAGAAGATGTTTGCCAGAGCAACCAGTAAATTTGTGTCTGAGATCGACCCTGAGGGCTGTCTGATCCCTGTGTCCCAACTGAATGAGGTGGACGACCTCAAGCTCCTGTCCCTGGTCATCAAGCGCAGTCGCTTCTGGTTCTGGCAACAACCCAAGTACATCCCATCAGACTTCACCCTCAATAATGTACTGCTTGAAGAGAAAGATATAGATCCAGGTATAGAGCAGATTGTTAGGCTACATATGTATTCCTGCTCAGTTATTACATAATGCTTTTGACAAAAAGACAACTTAGTCTTCAAAAATGCTCCGAAAGTTATGAATTGCACTGCCTGATTAAAAAACTGTGAACTGTTTTCCTTTGGCAGGTTTCACCGAGACTGATTTTGTGAAGTATAGCAGCACATCTGAAAACAACACCACTGGAGATGGTGAAGCAAGCTTTGGTCCGGGGAACATAAAGGTGCATGGAAAAGGTTCATCCAAACTAGCTTCTTCATTTGGAAACCTCAAAAAGCAGGAAGTGGATCTGCAAAAACTACTGGATAACTGTAAAGGCAGGTAAGTGAATGAAGGTCTTTGTTGTCTGGCGAGAAAGTGCAGTTAGACAGGTGACACTGGATGTCGTCTGGGATTATTTTTACATATCCATAAACCTAACCTTAGGCCACATGGGGAAGTTCAGTGCGAATGCTGAAACTTGGAAGTGGAAGTGAGACTGTGGTAGTTGGCAGAATATAAAGGCTATTTCTGTTGCCATAGCGCAGATACACAAGCCTAAGATCCCTGAGGGTATCTGATATAATGAAGAAAAGCTGAGCCTTGTGTTCTCGTAAAATAAGTTCCAGTTCACACTGTATGAATCGTGGTTATGAGATGAGATTGTATGCCGTGTATTTTTCAACACTTTTGAGATTTGTTTATAATTATGCATCTATTTTGACTTTAGGTTAAATAGTGTGTAGTAGTGTTGTAGTAGTAGTGTACAGATAAAAGATAAGTAGCAAAAGGCAAGATACTTCATATCATACACTGTCTGTCAGCAGTAGCGTTGGAAAGTTTGGATTATTCTATTGACTCGGATCTTTGAATTTTGTTTAATGAAATTACTGTAAAAATCATCTGTGATGACAGAAAGAGGTTGTTAAACAACAAGCAATATGATCTGCTCTACTTTTTAAAGTATAATACAATATAATACAAGTTCAGTTAACCTCCTAAGTAACCTTTAAAGCCCATTAAGCTAATCAATAAAAATGACTGATGATTCAAGATTGAAGATTCTTTATTTGTCACATACACAGATATACAAGCCTGTATGGAATTGTTTCACTGAAATAGCTGTGAGACTGTACAGTATAAAGTTGAAGAGAAAATTAAAGACTAGAACTATGTACTGAAAATGTGTAGAAGAAATAAACATGTATAAACAAACTAAAATGAGATCTGAAATGTGCAAATGTACAGCACAGACTATGTACTGTGAAGTGCAGTGTGCTGTTGATGCATAAATGAGTGAACAAATGAGCTTTTCCTACACTGAGTATATGCAGTGGTCATGTAGCAAGTGAGTAAAAGAAAGACCCTTTTGTAAATGAGCCCATTGCTAAACTATAACAATTCAAATGAGCAAAACGAGTGGATGCTCTGCAAAAGGGAAAATGAATAAACCATTAACCAAGGACACTCAGTTTATTAGTTAAAAATGATCAAATATTCTGAATTGCTGATGTTATATTTATTTTTCAGACATCTGATGAGTTTGAATAGACAAAAAATGCTAATGATAAAACACTAATGAACATTTAGCAATCCAATTAACCACACCTAATAAATCTGTTTGTAATGAAACAATGTTTCCGTCTTCTTTAAGTACCCACTACAATATTACAATATAGTCAAAAAACATATTGTAATTTCATTTATCACAATAAATTGTCTGCAACTGTAAATATTGTCTGATTGCACAGCTCTAGCGACGAGCGTCTAAAAATCTGTAATAAAACAGGCTATTCAGCTTTCGCTACACATGATTGATATCAACACCAAAACCTGTACATGTACACATGATGTGTATGCTTTATATTACAAGACAGTATGCTAAGCAGTGATTGGGGAGCTGAGCAGCTCTTGACTGTTAATGCTCACTGGGGCCATAAATGTACACAAGTCACAGTTAAAGTTCTGTAACTGAACAGTGTCTCTGCATGACCACCCTGTTTAAATATTTTATGCTATAGAACTTCTCTTCTGTGAAAGAAAGGCAACTGCAATAACATGACTGGATGAGAACAAGCTCAAAGATTGACAACATTATGTACATTTTGCGACCAGTTAAACATTAGCCATGATTGTGACAGCCCTAAATCTCTACCACTGCAGCCTGCCAATAAACTGATTTCCCGGAATCCCCACATAAAACTGTTGCCAGTGACTTTCTATATGCTGGTAAAAGAGACTAGTCAAATCCCAGAATCATACTGTACTGTTTAGGGTGTTGTTCTCCAGGTACAGCATTAAGAGAACCCTTCATGTTCAGCTTGACAAACATTTATAGCATTGAAACAGGAATTCTTTCCATGTTCCTCAGGCTTACATGATACAAACCCAGTAGACATCATGTTTTCCCATAATCAACCTATTTACATAATTTATCACATTAACCAAAAGTGATAAGTTGTCAGTTCTGACTGATTGGCTTGTTACTTTTAGCAGCAGGCGATTAAACAGGGTCAGTGTGTGACTAAAGTAATGAGCTAAATAAGGCTCTGCATTACAGTGATATTAGCACAGCAAAGAGGTGTTAGACATTTAATATTTGTGTAAAATATATTTTATTTTATATTTTCATGAATGCCTCTCTTTTTCATCCAATTCTTCGTGAACTTTGGGTATCTCCACAGGCGTAGTGAAGTTTTTGCAGCTGGTTTAAATGTGACTCAGCAAATCAGATATCAGAACTGGAACTATCCATACTTTAAACTGGATCTCAGTTGTAACCAACATTGTACAGTGTGAGGCAAAAGGGAAGGAGGTGGTATATAAAGTAAATAAGGAATATAGTATGAGGAGTTGTAATCTTTGACTGAAGGTGTTAATAGTGTAGTTATATTTTGTAATTGTTGTTCAGTTATGGGTACAAGGCATTTGTCAATAAACTCATATATATCATCTCTTTCTTTAGAATACAATCGTGACCAGATTCTCGTTCTTGTTTTATGTATAGAGTTCTGGACCCACAGCACTCTCTGCTCCAACAGACGCGTGAGAAGAAGCGTGAAGTGCTCGCACTGGTAAAGGAGCGCATCATTACCACACAGACCTGCACCATAACTGAAGAAGTGCATGAGGGTGGTTCCTGTGGAGCCTTTCTGGGACTCCCCGGACCCAAGAAGATCAATGTAAGAGATCTTGGATAAAACTTTATTATGCTGACTGGAAGTAAACCTAGATAAACAGGTGCAGTCAGTTTTGCATCACATTTAAAACTCTGAAGCAAAAATTCCAAATGTAGAGCTGTAAACGTGAGTGTTTTTACTGTTATGTTGTAAATTATACAGTGGTTATGACCGTTTTGATGCTAAATACATCCAAGTTTAACATTATTGGCATGTTTGATAAAGAGGAATAAAGGTGTATGAAGGAAGCATACTAGGATAATGTGCTTAAATAAAGGATCTAAATATTCATAGTACTTTATTGTATGTAATTCAGAAATACTAACCTGCAAAAAATTATTCTATTCCTCCCATAACTCTAGTGACCCTGCTTAAGTCAAGTCAGGTCAAACTCAACTCTCATTATTCGGCACAGGGCCATGATCTCCACTTGCATTTTATCTGATAAAGCTAAATATGCAAAGGGTGAAAAAATAAAAAATAGGGCGAAAGAGGAACCACAGCTGGGCACATGATTTGCAAAGAAATTCCCTAATCAGGTCAACACAGCAATCTTGCAGCAATCTTGTGTTTGAGTATTTTTATAGTGAGACAAATAAGAAAAAATAGTGTCAAGGAATGGCTTTGGTCAGTCATTTGTTTAACACCTTTCCTCATAACTTAAAAATATCAAAATGAATAGAAGTTCCTTAATTATGATAGTAATTATGATAGTAATTATGACTTGATTAATACTGTAAATTGTAATACTGTAAATTTGAATTTTAAGATTGAAAACAACAACAGTGGAATTGCTCTTTGGCTGAAGATTAAAAGATTAAAACTGTGGCCTACCATGAGTTCATGCTTCATAGGGGTTTAAAAAAAGCCAAACCATCCACCAGCAAGAAGCTGACAGGTCAAAAGGTTCACAAGAGTCAAAAACAACCCTTATAAATCACACAATGTGTAACTGTATTACTAAACAAAGTAAACTTTCATCTACAGATGTCAGTTAATCAAATTAACTATTTTATTAATGGCTAAAACAGCATGGTGGTACCATTAGAACCAAAGTGTGAATTATCTCCAAATGTGGTCACATGCTAAATCACACGTTTTGCCAAATCAGAACTACAAAGAAAATTACAGCGATGATGGGGTGACCAGTGAATCAGCAATGGTTTTCCATGTATGTAGTATGTAGTATGCAATGTGTGGCATAACCATAAAACCAGTCAGTAAATACATCAGTGTCATCCCACCCGAATGGCTCGGCAGCTCTGAGCACAGTTATCCAAGTGTGCGAAGGAAGACATGCTGAACATAGTTTGTAAGCATTCCAGACCAGACCTTGTCCAAGTTGAAATACATTGAGGAGGATGTAAAGGATACAGAAACAAACCCAGAGGCATGAAAAATAATTAAGCCTCAAAGGAAAAAGCTGTTTGTTATCCTTGTCTGGTTAAGATGCCATAATAAGTGAGAATGATAAGATGATTTGAGATGATCAAATGTATTGCTTGTTTTAAAAATGTAGTCTAGAAATTCTAGAAAAACAGCTCCTTTACAGCCTCTTGTCTCCCTCATGACCTTTCATCTGCAGGTGTCTTTGAAAAACGGCGGCCACCAGTCCGATAGTAATGTTTCGGTTGAAATTCCCGCCAAGACACCCCTCGCTTATTGTCTGATTGAGCTCAGCGTGAAGGCCACGGGTCATTTTGGTAATTCAGTTTCACTCTCTTGCTTTTTTTTTACTGTAGAAAAATTATATTGTAAAAAAAAAAAAATTTGACAAAAATATTAAATGTATGCTGATGTTATTTTCTAATTGCGACCAGTTCTACCTGCTAGCTAGTAGACCTGTAAGACATTTTAGTATAAGTTTAATCGCCATCTGAATAATTGTGATCAACATTTTATGGAACTAGTAGAGTACAAGCCTGCAGTTGCCAAAGTGGCTGAATAGCTGTCTTGCTTCCTAGGCATCTTTGTGGCTAGTACAACACTGTACTAAAATTAAACTTCAGGGCTGTGTATGTGCACACATGTAGCCAGAGCAAGGCCAGATATGCACTCTTGGACTCATAGCCAAGAATCACTGTGGCATCTCTAGTGATTGAGCTCCCGATCTCTCAGTGATGTGCCTAAGCTTAGATGGTTGTGCCACTTGGGACTTTTGACCACAGTTACTACAAAAACATCCATTATATTTGCAATGAGAATAAAATAGATTCCATTCCAGTCGGTACCAGTTATGGTAGTAGAGCAGCACTGAAAACCTGAATGCAGTAATGTGTGCTGGTTTGTTCTGACCACTACAGCCTTGTGTGTGCAGAACTGTGCGTACTGTCAGATACCGAGGGAGGCTTTGAGCTGGATGGGCCAGAGGAGAAAAGTGTGGGAAAGCTTTATGCTACACCACCTGAAGCACCAAACAAGCAGCTGCAGAGAGGTAACAGCTGGAGCTGAGGGCTGGTTGTGTGTCAGAGCCATCAAGTATACAAACATCACTAATGTCATGCTTGAAAACAAGCCTGCATCATTAATCTATTTTGATTATCCTGATTTTTGATGTATGTAGTTATGAATTCTAAAAACCTACATTTATTTTTAGAGGCATCCCAGTTATATCACAGCAGCTACTACAAAATAACTTCTCATTAAGCCTGCAGGCTATCAAAATCACAGTACACCGGCAAAGGACAGTGTGTTGATCTCTCTTCAGGTCAGAAGCAGCTCTTCTACATGTGGAAGCCACATGTATTTGAATTGGCCAATCATACAAATTTGTATTACCTGTTCTGTGTGTGAGACTGTACTAAGAACTGTAACCAACAGCATATAGGCATTATAGTAAAGGCATTTTCACCCTCTGTACAATGGGTCAGCAGACATAAAGACTACGAATGTCTCTCGCCCCGTCTGTCTTTCTCCCAGAGTTGGATAAACTGCAATCCCAGTTTACCTTGCTGTCCGAGCTTCCACCCAGCACACGTTCCAGCCTCCACCAGCAGATAACTCTCCTGCTGAAGGACAAAACAGCCATCAGTGCGCTGGACCTTGCAGTAAGTGAAAGCTAGATTTTTTGCAAGTAAATGCTTGGTTAATGGGTTTTACAGAACTAATGTACATAAGTACAAAACTACATAAAGCGTTTGGCCTAAAATAAATTTACATTCGTTACTTTTTTCATGTATACATATTACTTAACCACCTGTAGATTCCATATGTAGTTCATCTTGATGACCAGTGTGATGGGTTTCTGTTTTCTCAGTTAGAGGATTTGTGCTGTGGTAGGAAGCCTGACCTCAGCACCCTGGACAAAGACCCCTCTCTCAAGGCAGCAGTGCAGACGACACTGGAGCTGCTTCAGTGCAGAGAAACAAGTGATGATGCCCCACTGGAAAGCTCCTCTTCTGAAAAACTACTCCAGCCCACTGCCCTCACTGCCACCCAAGTCCTCACCAGTGCCTTAGAGGGTAAGGAACAAGTAAAACTTAATAATGCCAGAAAAAATAAGTCTCAGTGCAATTGTAGAGCCGAGTGATTACTGTGGTCACATACATCAGACTTGTTTTGCTAAATCAGAAATACTACAGCACTGACAGGAAGTGACCAATGGTTTTCCATGTATGTAATATGTAGCAGAACCATAAAACCAGTCAGTAAATACATCAGTGCTCTGAGCACAGTTATCCAAGCATGCGGAGGAAGACATGCTGAACATAGTTTGTAAATGTTCTATACCAGACCTTGTCCAAGTGGAAATGCCACTGGAACAATTATGCTCTGAACCGGCCCTATTATGGTTAAGAGGCTAAATGCTCAGCCTTATTGTAAATGGTGTTAAACTAAATATAGATGTTTAAAGGTATGGTTCTATTTATTTGCATCATGTGAATTTGCACATAAAAAATATTTTTAAAATCCCCTTTTCTGGTTTCTTTAGAAATGACTGACTCAGCCCTTTTGTCGCTTGAATCTTGCTCCTGTCCCACCACCATACAGGCACTGCACTGTCTGGTTAGTATCACCTTTCATTTACAATCGGTATAAAACGGTTCATTGAAATGAATGAAGCTCTTTGGAAGTGTCACCATTGCATTTGTATTCAGTATTTAACAGTTGTCTCTATATTGTCCTTCATATTCCCATACAGGTGCAAAAAGTGGTAAAAGACGGTTCTCTGATGGACAGCAGTCTGGGTGTTTTAGCTGAAGAGGACACATTCGACAAAGTGAAAAAGCTCTTTGGTTTCTCTAACATCAAACTGAGTAAAAAGGAAGACTCGGTCTACGCAGAGATCAGCAGCCTGGAGGGACACGGTCCTCTTATCTTGTGCATTGCCATCTGTGGTCTTGGCTCCTTAGGGACACCCATGTGAATAAATAACAGGAGTGACATACACTGGAAACGTTCTCCTCAGGCTAAATCCTAGTAAATGTGATTGTTTTTTAAGAGACCTTTTTACTTCACTTTTTGACCAAAAGCATACGAATAATCATTTTACATGGATGGATCAAATGTAGAACAAAATAAGCTAACGTGGGTCAATCAGTCAGTCCCTTTACATGTTTTAGAATTGTAATCTCCAGTTGCTAATGCTTAAACTAACCTTTACATATTTTTCTGTAAAGTTTTGTAAAGGCTTTTATACTTGAAGAGAACTTTCCCTTTAAATCATGATTTTATTTTTGTGTTCTGTGTACTACAATAAACCATTCTTGTCTATACTGTCCAACACCTCAATTTCTTACTTTCTGATCTTGTGTTAACAGCTCACAGCGATCATCTACATTTGAATTTCAGGCATTTTAGTATTTGCAAGGAGCCTGTTAGATGCTCCTTCCTTGGCTGAGAGAATACCCAATGTCTTATCAAGCATTGGCACGTTTTGTTACACTTAGAAAGTACAGTTTAACACAATTCAGTGTGAAAACAATTCAGTTCAGTGGCTTACAGGTCTTCATATGACATACAGTAGTTACAAAAATGAGAACTAAAATCAGGTTATTTAATGGACAACTGTTTCAATGTCAAAAATACAAGTCTTTGTAAAATATATAAGTAGCTATATATGACAGAAAAGCAACACAAAGACTACTGGACAGGATTCTTAACCTCTACCACACTTTTTCCTGTGGCCCATCAAGACTTGAATTTGAATCCCAGTGTAATAAATTACCCTTTATGATGTGTGATAGCTAAGCCACTGTAGCCCACTGCTCCTGCCATAATTGTCTGATACTGTTTCATATGTCAGTTTCAACATAGTCTAGTTGTTCAACCATTATTCCCTATAAGGTAGCTTATGATTAGGTTCATCAGTGCAAGTAAAAAAGGTTATTCCTTTTGGCTTCTGGTCCAAATTTAGTCTAGTATCTTGAATCTAAATCAGTAGAAACTGCACAGCTGTGCAGTGCATGGGTCAAACAAAACCTGACTGGATGACTGGTCAGATGCAGGGTGGAATGCGAACAGTTTCAGACTTTTATGGCAGAATTACAGCTGACTGCTGCTAGAATTATTTAGGCTAGAAGACCAGAGGTGAGCTGATTGGGCCATTAGGGCATTACATCATTATATGTAGACACCCAAACAAGAGTGATGTCAGTAATTGAGAAGAGAAAAAAAAAATACAGCTCAACTATAGAGATAAACCTTGTTACACATTTACTAAAACTGAATGTTGTGACACTGTTAGTGCAACAACTTAAAAAGGCATTGAGATGAATACTGTGTTCCTCTCAGCATGGAGACAATCTGACAGGTGCCCAACGCAGCACCACATGAATAGATACTGTACAGCACTGTGCTGGTCTAGTGCTCTGATGATTATATATATAAAAAAAAAAAGTAAAAGCTGTGGGTTTGAACACACAACAAAAATTGAAAAAATTCTAGACCCTGCCCACCCTAAAAGAAAAAGAACAATATTCTTTCAGTTGTAAATATCTCATAGACCTCAGAAGTTGTGTCATTCTGTAGTTGACCATGCTTTTTTCTAACTCCACCTAACGGCACAGAAGTGGCAATTTTGAAAATGTAATGTTACTCACTAAATGTAACGTAACTGCTTAATCATCTCTAAGGTCACAAGTACCCAGAGCCTATCCTGGGTTCAATGAGCACAAGGCAGGAAACCCACCCAGGGCGGGGTGCCAGCCCAACACAGACTAGATTCCTCTTTGGGTGAAATAAATTTAGACCTGTGCTGCACTTAAATCCTCCCCATTACAGAAAAAGTACACTACAGAGTAACTAAGCTGTTGTAGTGCTGTTTAATTTAACAATAAAATTGTCATTCTCCAGTCAGTTTCTTTTAAAGCAAACGCTATGCTGTGAGTTAACAAGAGAAACGTTCCAAACATATACTCAGCCTGACGGCAGCTACAGAAAGACAAACTTCAGAGGTCTGTTGTGGTAGAACCGTACCAATGTTTACATTTTGTCACTGTGGTAACAAAACCTTGTTGTGTTGAAATAATGACTTCAGAGGAAAAAGAAATGTGCAAAATAAGTTAATGTAACCAAATTTTATTTCAAGTAAGGTTGGAGCGTATCTGTCGTTTTTTTAATCACAAAATGTTCACACAATGTAATTGACATCTGCTATTGTCTTTACAAAAAAATGGGAGGGAGGGAGGAAGGATTACAAGGTTTTGGTACCGCAGAGATCTGGTAGAGCTGAAAGTGGTACTGATACACTTTAGTACCAAAAGATTTCTCTAAAAGTAAAAACAATGAATTCTGCTATACCTTCTCCTTAAACATACAAAACTACTCAGAATACCCTGGAAATACACAGTTTGGGTAGTAACATAAGAAGTAGTTATGCCGTGTGTTCTGCTGGTGGAAATATTTTAAAAAGTCAATAAATAAGTACACTTCCCTTCAGTTTCTTATGGTTGGTGTAGCTTTGCATAGCAGGGTTGGACCTCAGGGCCACGGTGAGCCACCCTGGCCACTGTCAGTCCTGCCGTGGTCCATGACACCAGTGGTGATGAGGATGAGGATGAGGACAGTGATGATGGAACCTGTGGTTTACGGCACTGTTCAGTAAACCCAGTTAACAGGTACCCATTGAGGTTCTGAGCACAATTGCTCCACAGCAGCCTGCAGTTTCTCAAAGGCCTTATCCAGGTTGTCATTTACTATTGTGAAGTCAAAGTAATGGCTATACGCCCGTTTGATCCTGGCACTTTCGTCCACTGTTTTCTTTAAGTCTGTTTCCTGAGAAAGAGAGCAAGAATGGTAAAAATCAGTGTTTCGTTAAAAAGGTGCCTGAAACATGTAAGCATGACTGACCATGGAAATGCACAGACAAGCAGTTTCAGTTTTCAGAGTGACTTGATAACACCATGCTTTCTAATGATCTGCCTGGAGGGAAAGTTCAGAGTAAGGAGAGGTGATTCTGACCGTGAGAAGTTTAGTAGTGATCCCTGCATCCACCACAGCTTTGTGCATTGCTCTTAGTGTGTCCAGCTCTGGCGCAGCGATGAAGACCACAAATGGCATGAACTCCGCCGTTCTCAGCACCTTCAGTGCCTGAGGCACACACATTTAAGAAGGAAATTATTAACTATTATCCTAATTATTAACTATTATTTGTCCAAGTAAATGTTTATTTTAGGTTTTCCAAAGATCTAAACTCTCTCTCTTCCCCACCATATTCAAGCCCAGAATTAATGTATTAAATTGACTTAAAATGACACCCAAAACACTAGTAAAACTGTGCAGAAAATGTATAATGTGCAACAAATCTTCCTCTATTTCTCTCCTCTCCTTACCTGTGGGTTAACATCCAGTATGCAAGTGCGTCCCGTGCGAACAACCTCATGGATCGAGTCGATTTTGGTTCCGTATAGGTTTCCATCATATTCTCCGTGCTCGAGGTAGCGGCCAGCCTTAATATCCGCCTCCATCTCTGCTCTGGCTACAAAGCTGTACGACTGACCGTCCTTTTCCTCGTCACGTGGGCGTCGAGATGTGACTGGAGAGAGAGAGAGTGGTTCAAATTAATTAATTTGCTAAAGTGAAATTATTACATATTGAAATTCTAAGGAAACTGTTTTTTTTATTCATTAATAAAATGTTATTATTAATAATGAATGCAATAGACAGTTCTATCAAACAATGTATGAAGGTGCTTGCAGTTAGCAGTGGGCAATGACTGCCAGTGGCCTTATTTGCTCAGCAATACAGAGATTGAGGGAAAGACAAAGCAAAGTGTAATTTGAATCTACTCTGATGTGAGGGATGAAAGAGTACACTATACTCACAGGGTACCGTTGTGCCAAAGCGTAAAGGGTTTAGTACAATCAGCCTGTTCTTCAGGCTTCTGCGTCCCACCCCCTGAGCGCCAATCAGAACCAGTGTCTTCCTCTGGAACGGAGGCATCCGTGCTACCTCCTCATAGATCTGCAGCTCATGGCGATCAAATTCTGAAATAGTGTGAGGGAGTAAATTATTCAGTTAAGAAAATATTAGCATACAAATATGAGAGGACTGCCCTGGTTGTCCTTCTTGTAGGTTCTAACCACTGCATACCAGGAACATCTCCACATAACCATTTGGAGATGCTCTGCCAGTCGTCTAGGCGTCACGTTTTGGCCAACGTAATGAGGTAATCAATGTTATTCATTTCTTCTCTTAGTGATTTTAATATTCAGGCTAATTGGAGTAAATTACAAATTCAGTAAGTGCAAACCTGCATTCTTTGCCGTCAGGTACATCATTTTCTTTTTCTTCCTTTTTCCAGTTATTGTCCCACAGAGAATTCCTGGGAAACAAGAGCGGCATTAGGCAGCTGAGCATTTAGTTTACAAGGTGTGTTCTATTTTATGCCAGACTACATTCATACTGTACCTGAGCCATCCAGGTCTCTCCTTACAAATGCTTTTCTTTTCTCCTCCAAATACTGACTTGGAATGAGGCCAGTCTTGCCTCCAGCTACAATACAAGCCTGAAGGACAAACAGCAAGTTATACCATGCAAATGAGTTTTCACCTTTCCACTGTTTTCAAATTCCATTAGCAGGTGTATGCTTATTCTACACTATTGGTATTCATCATCATGCAAGCCATTTCATATAAATTATATTATATAGTTCAGAGACATCAGAAAGCTAGGTCTTCAAAATATACCCTAAAGAAATTTCAGATGTATTACCAACCTGCCACCAGTTGGGGTCCTCCCTGTTCACTATATGCAAGATCTCTCCTTTGGCGAAGGCCAGTCCAGCCTCTTTGCAGGGGATTAGATTGTCAGCGTCAGGGTTATAGTTGAAATGAGGTCTCAAATACACCTAAAAAGGGAAAGAGCATTATTTCATCTGGAGTGGATGTAAAAAAAAAAAAAGAACTGTCAAATTAAGAGCAATGCTGAAAACAGCTGAAAAAATATATTTTCAAAAGTAACAAAATATGGAGTAACAAAGACGTGATCACAGGATGCTGTCTGAAGGATGACAGGCTATCTGTTCCTAAGGCTGAACAGACTGTTGGGTGACAGATGGTGAGTGTGCATGGTCGTTTTTAATAGAGATGTGTAATTCACCTTCACATCCTGATTTTTCACATTTATATCAAGATCATTTTATTGTTAAAAAAGTAACCTCTAGTGGACACTCTTGTAAAACAGCTCTTCTAGGTTATGCAGCTCTGAAACATTTTCATTTAGGGATGAAAAGTCTAAATTCTGCAGAAATATCAGGTGTGAATGTGTAAAGAGTCAGCAACTACACACTGCAATCATAAAGCTGTTCTTAACATTTGCACAGTCCTATCCTGGGGTGCAAGAGTACAGAATGCATAGTATGTTTTTACATAAAACATGAATTGGCTTTTTAATCTCAGTTCCTGACATTGTGCATACTGTCAACATACAGACTTTGACTGTTCTGCAAACACACTGAAATAGAGCAAAGTGCACTTCTGCATGAAAAGCTATATCAAAAGCACCAATTGCTTGCAAATTTCCTGAGCTTTCTATTACTTGATGACATGTGGGCATCATATGGGGTTGTCATATTTGTTATAATTTTAACTTTGCTCTGTTTCCATTCTCGTATCAAATTCAATTTAGTTTCTCAAACAATACTGAAAATAGTTACTGCAGGATCGTGGTTCCCAACCTTGGTCCTTGTGTCCTCAACAGAGAAATATTCATAACTACCAAAGGTTGCTTGTAAGCAACAGATCCAGACTGCATGTTCAAAGAACATTTTCACAAGAAAATTACAGACCTACTTCCATTGCTCCTGAGACTCCTTAGAGAGAGAGAGTGTGTGTGCGCGCCTCTGTGTATGTGTGTGTGTGTGTGTGTGTGTGTGTGTGTGTACACGTGTCCCTCTCCAGCTCTCCTTCCACCTGCCCTACATAGCACAGAGCATGTTATTAATAGGGCTCGGCAGGCTCAGTTTCAGCCCGGTGGCATTCTGAGTCACCCTGAGGGCAAGTCTCTTCCAGTTCTTAGTGACAGGTAGGAGCCGATGACCACTCCTCTACTGCCCCCGGAGTTCTCTACTTCACATCCAAATAAGGAGAACAAAGCCCATTTCAGCAAAAAGCAGGACTAGAGTCAACAACCGGAGACGTATGCCCACGTACAACAGTTCAGATAAGCCTTCCATTCTTAGTTCATTTCCCTTTCTAAGACCAACACAACTGAGAAAAAGGAACTCCTCGTGAACTTGAGTGTGAGCTTTAAAATGGTATCAGTTCTGCCTATTTTACAGTGGCTCTACAACTGCTTTTAAATTGTCATTTAAATGAAGCGCACAGCTATTACATCTATGCAGAAAATCCATACAGCGGCTGAGATGATACCATTAAAGTGATAGTTTGGTATAAGAAAAACAAACTGACACAGATATCCGTCCTGTAAGCTCCTGTACTCACCTGTGCAGGAGGGGGTGTGTCTCTGTAGCTGGGTAAGATTTTGAGGGTGATGCTGCCACTGGCCTCTTTCAGCATCTGCTGTAGCACTTTGGGGTCTCCCCCAACCTCGCGCCCATTCATCTCCCGAATGACATCACCCGTGTGCAGCATGCCCTGCCTGTCAATCATGCTGCCATGAAGAATACGGGCGATGACCAGGCCACCATTTTCCACTCGGAATGTCACACCCTAAAACAGATCAAACGCTTTAAAGCTTGGATACCTTTCATGTGTTCACAGGGACACAGATACCCACTAATAATGTCGTAACTGCAACATCCACACCTCATAAATTCAAGTACAAGCAGCTTCTTTAGTCCAGGTTTAGGACATCCAAATATATTTGGATATATGGATTTGCAGATGTTTAACCTAATTATTAACCTGGTCGAAAAAAATCAAAACCTAAAACACTACTCATAATGAGAATTCATACATCATAAGATCTAAAGTTCACAAGACCTAAAGCGTGGCACACAGGCAAGAACTATAGACAATGAGCCAAGCAAGTGTACTCATGTCTTTTGCTCAACATACACAATCAAGGATTATACACAACTTCCTTACTGAACAACTTGTCTGTCCTGTTACTTTCGGTGTGCAAAACAACACAAAAATGTCAAAACCGGTTTAATCAAGAAAAAAAATTCTCACCAGTGGCTCTCCCGCCTTCTTCTGGATGCTGATCATGCGCACCGTGTCTGCTGGCATGATGGAAGCGCTGCTCATGTTAGTGTTATTTGCTGCAGACGGAGGGATTTCATAAGATTTGGCAGCCACCTTGTCGTGAGCCTCAATTAACGACTGATGACAGAGATTAAAAAAAATAAAAATAAAAAATCATGAGAGAATTAACAAATGTTACAATCACAACCCACAGTCTCAGCATGGCAGCCAGTGCACACATCAAGGGACTCAGGGGCTCAGAGGCCCATAGCAGTATCGTGCGGCTGCCCCTTATATACAGCACTACACACACAGACTTGTGGACAAGTGGGTGGGACAATGTGAAAGGCACTGATTGGCTCTATGGTAAGTCATGGGGAAGCCAATTTTATTTCCTTTTCTGATGTACAAACATTGCTCAAGTTTTAAAATATGCTGCCCACATGTGTCCAACAAACATGCAGTCCAATTTAGCTACATTCATGCAAGACTGTTCCTATAGCCCACACTGCCTTTTAAACAAGACATAATACAGAGCAGCCAGTCATTTATATACGTTTTTAAAGGATACATTAACAAAGAGAGACTATTTCATTCTGAGGGAGCTTTGAGCATACTCATGTCACAGCTATACAATTGTAAGAAACAGTAAATATCAGAAAAGGTAGCTCAGTCCCTTTAAGACTGCATGCAGCATTTTACTTAATGAGACATAGAGGTGCCTTCACTAGATAGTGATTTCCATTTCCAGTCTGACAGAGCACACACTAACCACCCAGTGTTTAGAGTCAACATTAGGAGTAGGTCTACCTTGAAATGAGGCTCTCTGAGAATCTTGGAAAGCTCCGCTGCACTGTCATTATGGCCAGCCAGACCACTGATGTCTGTCAGGATTTCACTGACCAGCTCCACGTTGTGGTTCTGCACCGCCTGCAGCTTCACATCCTCCAGCCGATCATGAGCCTACAGGAACAGGAGCACCAACAGCCTTTTACTGGTCAGAAGTCTTAACAGTAACATAGCTAATAACTAAAACACATTAAAAACTGTGGAATTAAAGCTGCGGTCATCTAGTTTAATACACGCACATTCATTTCTAACACTTCTGTCGCTGTCACAAGCAGAGCGGGACCATCTCCTCAGTTAAGACTGTGAATATCTGCCGAATAACAGAGAAGTGGCATAAAAAAAATCTTATTTTCTATTAATTTTCCATTTATTTTCTCAAACTTAAAATTAAAAAAAAATACTGCAGGCAACTGATTACCGACCTTGGTCCCGAGTTGCCAACATACCTGATCCAAATACTTAACTAATTATCAAGACTTTCTTGAGAAGAGGTAGGTATGTAAGGGGGGGAAAAAACACAAAAACAAAACACAGATGTCCCGAGACCCTCCAGGATGGCTCTGATGTTTGGAATCTGTGTTTAATTTCCAAATCAACAGTCTGTGATTACGAAATTCAACAACATGAATGCAGTGTGGCTAGCTACTTACTCCTTTAACCTAGTGAACCTGGTGGAATGCAGTACTTCTGTCCTTTATTCCCCCAACTACATACTCCCACTATTTAGGCAATACCCAAAGTTTACTTGTTTAAATCTTAAAATCAATGTATGAGTTTAAAGGGCACTGCAATTGGGTGTATTAATCTTGTTGGCTGCAAAATATAATTTCTTATCTGCAAAATTGGCTTTTGCAGGACAGATGTTGTAGAAATCGATTTGCAAATGAGCCCTCAAAACAAAAAACAAATTCAACAGATTACTATTTGTTTTAATATCTTAGATCAGTAACTGATGTGTAGTAAGCTGCTGCTGCTGCTACTACTCTACTGATCATCAGTGGCTCTGTCTTCCGCCTCTTGTATAAGATTAGTCATCTACATAATGAAATTCTATTGAACTCATGATCTCACATGATGACCATGTGGTTTCTTCCTCCACTTTAGGGAGATCTTCCATGTCTGGGTCACCCTTGACTTGCTCACTAGGGGCCCCAACACAGGTTCTGTAGAGCTGTTTTGCAACTACATCAGGTGTAAAACATGCTATATAAACACTTATTTATGAACTAATTATGTTCAAAATAATGCAGGGCAATCTTTGCCTTATTAGGCAACAAAGAATCACAAACGCAATGATTTAGATACCTTGGCAAGAGAGCGAACGATGGGGCTCTCCATGATGCCTCGAAGGAAGATGAGGTCGATGTCTTTGGCTCCAGTGGAGGGTGGCAACTCCTTGAGGTTATCCAACACTTGCTGCATAGCTGCAAGAGATACCACTGTTTTACTGAGAGTGAAAGTCTTCCATATTTATTAATAATCTGCAGCACTGCTCAACATCCATAGGGAGTGATCAAATGTAGTACATCACTACTGCCATAAGATAACCCTTTATTAGTCCCACAGGTTGAACTGTGGACAGCACAAAAGCACAAAACAACTGTGGACAATTTTGCATTGTGGACAGTACGAAAGAAGCAACAGCATAACCAACAGAAAATAGAACAAAAAACTGTAAACTATACAAGAAAAAATTATATATTATACACACAAACACACACACTCACGGAACGATACACAATTATATTTATCACTACAGAAATAGAGAATTTAACTATTTAAGAGGAATGTTAACATACCCGTTAAAACATGTCTGGGTTAGCTAAGCTTTAAAATCCTGCACATTTCAGTAATGCCACTAAAAATGTAATATAAATCTAACCAATATAAAGATACCCTACAGAACTCAAGTTTCAACAAGCTAAACATTGAAAACACATTTTTTCCATAAGTAGTGTATTTGTATAATGACCTTAAATCTATTACTGGACAGCATTATCTCCTTGGAACTGTAAATCACTGCATCTGCACATTTGGTGTTCTACACTACAGAAGAAAAACTTGGCCAATTCCCCCAGTAATGTTTCACTCTGAACCATGCAATCCACTGTTTCACACTAAGTGAGTGGCAAAACAAAGGGTGGATACAAAAGCGCCAAAAAACACTCAAGCCATGACAAACAACTTGAGTGGCTCAAAATGGGCCGATTCATCACGAAGTGACTTCATTACCATATTGCTAACAGTAACCATTTCCATGGTGAAATACGCCCACACAGGGACCTTTCACACAGCAAGGCAAGAAACCTTACACAACACACTATTCCAGTTTGGAAAGCAGTGTGTCGGTGAAATATTTCCCTGCTCTCAACACACCTGAACCAACTAATTGGGTCATTAATAAACATTTCCTGAGCTGAAGTGCTTCTGTTAGGGCAGAAAACACTCAAATGTGCATGGCATGGAAGCTTTAGGACCAGGGCATGAAAGTGTTCTGCCCATTTCTGTTGGAATAAAAGTCTGGTGGAAAATAAAATGCAAACTGCATCCCTTACTCTAAAAACAGAGAAACAGCCCAAACTGCTGTCCAGCCTGGTACTGAAAACCAAATACTTAAATCACTGGTAACTAAACTCAGGTCCCAGCATTAGGACATACCTTTCATAGCAGTCATAATCAAGGTTAGCTTTAGGTTCATTGACTGCTACTATAAATGCAAGGATTAAATGTAACAAGTACCAGTATTTCTAGTGTAATTCTGTGAAGACTAAAAATAACAACTCAAAATAAAACATATTTAAACATTTGGCATTCTCCGTTTCATCACAACATTCAAACAAGGACACACAATGTCACGGACATAAAGCACTACTCTGAGCGCTGACAGAGAATGCTGATCAACTGTGAGCGGATGAGTTACAAGCCACTAGTCTCATTTATCAAAGCGGGTGTAGAACGTGCTGTAAAAGCTGCCATAACTCATTAGAAAATTGCACTCATAGTGGTGCCCATGAACAATGACTCCCTCCGTTTTTTCCTTCCAGGGAGGGTTTAGAGGGAGTGAGGTTAAGTGTTGGGGAGGGTTTGGGTGGAAGGGTGGAGGCAAGTATTGGGGAGGGTTTGGGTGTTAGGGAAAAAGGGAGAGGTAACCTTAGAAGGTTGGGGAACGGGTTAGAGTGTCCGTTAGAATGTCAGCAAGGTGTTTACCCTCAGACATCAGTAAAATCTTATTTCAGTAAATATAACCAGTGTTAAACAGTCTAGAACCGGTGTTTACTCTCAGAACTCAGAGTGTATCAGTAAACTCTGATTCAGTAAATATAACCGGTGTAAAACAGTCTAGAACCGCTGTCTTTCCTGCTCTTTTCATTCACTGCCAGGCATAACAGACGTAAATGCTAAAAACTTCCCTCTAAGAAACTCCAGTAGCATTTGAGAACAGCTAGCTAGCCTATTAGAACTTATTATGCCCAACATACTATGCATCTTACATTCTGGCAAAATAATTCTACGCAGCTTTCATAGAAGTAGCAATTGAATCATGTAATAATTGCATTTTTACCAGTAAGAATTCATTTCTAACATTAAATATGATTTTATACCTTTTAATCATATGCAGTAAATGAATGGAATTTGCCATACAATTAACCTTTTTAATTTCTGATAAGAAATGTTGAAATTTCTTCCAACTTTCATGCCAGCCACTGGCCCCTCACAAGCCATCTTTAAATGTGCCTTTTATAGGATTACACTAATGTCAAATAAGACTCCAGGTCCATGAGTTCCTTTACGTAAAAAAAAAAAATTAAAAAAAAAATTCCCAAGCACAATAACCTGTCACAGGAAAAATGTATGCAAGAGCACAAAGTCTGGATCAGCAAATACATAAAGCATTACATCTATTCTTCACTTGCTTACCTGTCCCAGACTTGGCATTGGCAACAGTCATCACTGCTAAGAGCGCAGGTCAAACTCACAGTTTAGAAAAACGTTTGCGAATCTTCAATCAGAGCGACACCAGTACACCTGAACTGGAGAGAAACAAAACCTCCAGATCAGAAAGTGCATCTTTCCAGGTTCCAGAATTTGCATTATCATTATCATAAAGTGATGCATTATGTGCAGTTGTTGAATGCCACAGCCAACAAAAAAAAGCTTGAAACTATTCCACACATCTTGACCAGAATAAAAATGTCAGTCTTTCACAGGCAATGCACCGGAGGCTTAAATACTATTATGTGACACTACTGAAAAATACTGGTTCTTACAAATAACTGGTCACTCATGAAAAGCACCCCTGGAAACCAGTCATTTGGTCAGACCCTGTAATAAGTGGCAGAACATCTAGAACCTATTAGAGGAAACCCTGTGAGTGCACAGCTAAAATAAATGACAGGATGAACACCTCACAGCCTCTGATCATAGACTCATTTTGAATACCCACAAAACTCTCCCCAGAGTAATCAGTGTCCTTTAGAGTCCTACAGATCAACTACTACTTCCCATTGCGAATGCATTTCCGATGTTTACAGATTATCTCCATGGTCTAAGGATGTTTAGAAGTCAGTAAACTGGCTAGTACGGCATGGTGTTCTGGTTGAGCAGTGTTTCAGGGGATAAAAATTTAGATAATGAATCAGTTGTGTTTAACTCAGATCTGTCACATCACATCTTTCAGCACCCAATGCACCTGCCTGGCAAACTCTCCATTGTTCTGAATACTGCATTAGTTTTAGCAAACAAATCAAAGCCGCACCTCATGCAAATAAGAAATATTTAAACCAGTCTGTGCACCTTCAGTTCAGGTAGATAATAAGGTGCAACAATGCATAAAAACATGTAGGGATGGCAGTAGCCTAGAGGTCACTTGCCTATGAACCCGAAGACCACAAAAGTTGCAGATTCAAGCTCCCACTTTCTACCATTGTGTCCTTGAGCAAGACACGTAAGCCACAGGGGGACTGTCCCTATAACTAATGATTGTAAGTAAGTCTGGATAAGGGCGTCTGCCAAACATCACAAACGTAAAATGAGACAATGCAGAGAAGAATTACTGTAAATGTACTGTACTCTACGAATGATGCTATCTGGTGTAACTGCACTGTTTACAGTATTAAGAAAATGTGTCAACAAACCAGTCCAGCACATTCATGTCAGTGATCGTCTTCTCCTGGCCATTTAGCTCTAGTTTCACTAGGAAAATTGTTCACATTTCACTCTAAATATTGAGAGTATACTGAATTGTTTTTGCTCTTACTGTTGTGTACTCATCAAGAAGACATCGGACCATGGGCTCATGGTCCAATGTCTAAAGAATTGCTGACTGATTCATTATACAGGACTTAAAAAATAGGTGTCCTAAAGCCATGGACTAATACGGACTGCCAGGCACATCAGAGCTACGAAACATTGCAGGGAATCATATCTATTGAATGTGACAGTCCAGGAGCACACAACAATTATTCTAAACCACCCAGGAGATCCACAGAGCTGCACAGATTAAACATCCTTGTAGAAACAGACCAGAGTCTACTCAAAAGGGGCTTTAATATCAGGAGGTGAGTCTGGGTGCAAACTATGACTCATCACCCCATTTTACAGGCAGCAAAACAGAGGAGTTTGACTGGGCTGTGAGCCAGGACATGTTTGACCCGTGAGCCAGGTGACTTTGCACCAAGACAGCAGAGTTTAATTAGGTGTGTGTGTGTGTGTGTGTGTATGTTATGCATAGTTTTTGGAATTGTGAAGCAATCTTGGTTTGAGGAACAGAAGCAGAACATTTCATTAAAAATAATGACAATAAAGCTGCTTGATTCGCTTGTAGAAATATTTCAGACTCAAATCACAGGACCTCACTGTTCTACTTCTCTTATTTGGAGCACTTGGTCTCAGAAGAACTTACAAGATGCAGGACAGCCATTCAATCACTGTTTTAAATGTACAATATGTACACCGACTATTTATGGGAGCTTGAGGCCCACTTTAACATTTTTTGTGTAGCTAAACATTGAACTAGAATGTGCTTCTATTTTCTCACTGGCAAATAATCAATGACACATCTGACATTTCTCCAAATTCACCTCTTAAATTCTTTTTATTCAAGTCTGTGTGTACAATTAGTGCACAAACAAGATTATCTGTTATCATTATCTGTAATCGTCTGCAGCTACAGGCCTGTATACTCACCTACAACTTACTAATTCTTCTACAGTAGTTCTTCGGGTGTACAGGTGCTGTTGTACAAGTTTTGGGGAAGCAATCACATCTAGCCATCACAATCACAAAAGTCACTCAGACCACCAAAGATAATGTTTTTGTGGTTAATTACCTCATATAAGAAAAAGAAATCTAGACATTTACTTAACCAAAACACATATCAATGGTTTTCTTTTTAATAAAGCAACATCACAATTTATGGATCAGATCCCCTGCATTTAATGCTTTGCACAATCTCTGTTTACCAACAAAGCAACAATCAATGTTCTTCTTTAACAAGCAGCGTGATTGGAAATACTGGTGTTACTGATCTATTGAATTGTTACACTGGAAGATCAAATCAAAGGGCGGTTTAAGCTATTTGACAGAATCAGCTAGATTTTCACTGTACTAACAATGTGATCTGGAACTGTTTTCCTTTTAAGGCCCTGAGAACAGATTCTCATATTTAACAATGTGGATGAGCTTGTACATTACTTTTTTATCTAAGAGACACCTTTCAAATAGTTTGCTGGCATGCGTGGGATCTAATTGAAGTTTTAAAGACTTGGCACCACCAAACTACTACCATCTTCTGCAAATTTCTAACTGGGATGTTTGTGGAACCTTTGCCCCTCTAATCATCTCCCTCACTGTGCGTGGGGGTGAAATAAACATGTCTTCTTACAGGCAGGTCCATCTTAGTTCTGAATGGGGTATGAGCATCAGACAGATTTGAAATTACACAAAATCTGATCATGTATTTATCAGTGCTGCTCTGAAAGACTGTGCTAATGTATTCTTTTTACAACATTTGTACGAGAAACATTACAATTCTCTGGAATACTAATTGAGTTTTCCCATATTTTGTTCTTTGTTCTTTATGTTTCTATCAAAATTAGGAGACCAAATGCATGAAGAGCCATATCTGATATCTGCACTGTTCCACAGTTGACTTCTATTAAAAGATTTGATTTTTTACAATAGGTACTGATCATTATTGAGCCAAGTATACCAACTATGACCAGGACGAGTATTAAGCTATGAGCCACATGAAATAAATCTGAATAAAATAGTGTCACATGTGAACACACCACAGCACAGGAGACCATGTTAACAGCATGAAATTGTTCTCTGCATTTTACCCATTCACCAAGTGAAGCAGCGGGCAGTCAGCGATGCGGTGTGTGGGTGCAGCGATGGTGCCTTTCTCAAGGGCCAGTGGTGCCCCGGCAGTATTGGGATACAAACCTACAAACTGTGCGATCGCAGGGGCAGATCCCAAACCACTAGGCCACCAGTTTATACAAAGAGTAAAGAGAAATGTCAGTCCCGCATGTTGCTGTGCTGTGGTCAATATATGTTCTACTGCAAGCATTCATGGAGGTCTGGTGTGAAGGACGATCTGGACAAAAAAGTGGGTAAAAGTAAGCAAGCATGACGAAAGGCTTTTAAGCCCATTATATTTCATCACAAGGTCAAATATGCAGAGTGCTGAGCTCAGACCAAAATGGGATAATCATAAATGCTTTTAAACTACATATATATAGAGATGAGTATCAAGAACCTGTGCTGAATTGCCACCAGCTCTGATCATTAGTCATTAGTGATCAATCAATAAGGTCCTGGACAAACTGTGCTATCAGTATTTATGCAGCATTAATGCATTCCAAAAAGGTGATGCCAGATTGGATCAGTGGGAGGGACAGGAGCAACGCTCTGCACATCATTACCACACACTGTTGTTTTTATTTTATACATACATATACAGGAAACCTAGTAGACAGTTTAACTTATTTCCCTAAAAAGGTATTCAATGTTGATTCTTAGCATTTTTAACCTGATGTCTATTTTTTGCACCAATTTATGGAGAGTAGTATCAGCACTGGTAAGTATCAGTATCAATATTGGTATCAATAAAATCCTAACCATCACCACTCCTACATAAAAATAGTTAAACAAATAAAATGTTGTATTATTTTGCTTCTTTTTGTACATCTTTTAAATTGTACTTTTTTGTAGTGGTTTCATCTCACTGTGTATGGCTGAAATGACAATAAACCAACCTGACCCGACAACACCCCTACCCTGGAGGCTCTCTGACCAACCACGAAGAAGTAAAGATGTTGTCACATACAAAATGAACCAGAGTAAAAAATATTACCTAGACAGACTCGGGCAGTGAGGAACCTACTGCGAACTGAAAACAATGTACATGACTCAGGAGCGTGATGAGTGCTCGTCTGAGACTTCATGGAAAAGATCACACTACCATGGAAAGCGCACTAGAAAAATCTGAGGTCCCCTGTATGTTGGATTATCTGACTAATTTAACTTCTAATTCCATCAGATAACTTGTGCACTCCACATTTACATGCAAGAGTCTTACCATGAGCATCATCATGTGAAGTTTTCTAGGTGTGTAATATCTTATACATAATAGTCTTACCAGGTGAATATCACTACTTTTGTCAATATTACTTATATACCAGTATTGTCTATTATGCCTAAAATGCACTCCTAACTACTACGAGTTATTACTAATTCACTTAACTGTACATTACTTTTCCATTGTATTTATATATCCTATTTCATGTATATAGCATGATGTATTTCATATTGAGGTTTATCTACAGATATTTTTTTTTTTTTTTTAGAATTTACACACTATGGACAAAAGTACTGGGACACCTGACAATTGCACCAACAGGGACTGTGTTATTGTATACAAATACATAGACATTAATAATGAGTTGGTGCCCCCCTCTGCAGCTTCCAATCCTCTTGGAAAGCTTTCCACAAGATTTTAGTATGTTTCTGTGGACATTTGTGCCCATTCATTCTGTAGAGCATTTATGAGGTCAGATACTGATGTTGGACAAGAATGATGTCTTGGTCTTCTGAGGCATTAAGATGGTCCTTCACTGGAAGTAAGGTGCCTTGTCCAAACCCTGGAAAACAGGTGTGTCCCAATACTTTTTACCATATATTGTATTTCATAATGTTTGTTTCTGGGTGTTTGTACAGCCATAACATACAGAATTTCCTCCAGTATTCTGATTTCCAGGGGGTATTTCGTCTCCATGCGTGTCTAAGGGAGGACCCTCACCTCACAGACAGCGACGAGCCCTGCGTGTCCGGGGTGTGGTGAACACGCTGAAACACGCTGCTGACGCACACGAAGACAAACCCTGTTTTACGAAATCATGTTTTTGTGGACATTCAGAACCCATCAGCTTATATACTTTTATTCCATTTAAAAGGGCGGGTGGACAATCTGTAGTGCAGCTAGTGGTCAGGTGGTTAGGGAGTTGCCCCTGTGATCAGAAGGCTGTGGGTTTGAATCCCAGGACTGCCAGTGGCACCCTTAAGCAAGGTACACTCCCCTAGACACTTTGTCTGCCTTCTGCTTCACTTGGTCAATGGGTTAAATGTACACTTCACACTTATTTATATTGTATATAGTATACTTTTTATATTACACTGTTGGACAGCTTTTATTCTTTTGATAATGCCACACTTTCATCTTTTGTACTTTCCACTGTACTGCTGCAAAAATGTTAATTTCCACCTGTGGAACTAATAAAGGGTTCTTTCATCTCTTACACATAGTAATGTATAATACAGTGTTCCTGACTGTCCACTGCCTCGCTTGGTGAATGGGTTAAATGCAGAGAAAGAATTTTACATTGTTCACGCCCTGTGGTGTGGTGTGATTCACATGTTAAAATCGTTCACTTTACACTTATGTATTTTGTATAGTGTATGTTTTAGGGTATACTGTTGTGCTGATCTTACTTTTGTTCTGTCCATTTTCCTGCTGTAACAATGTAAAAGATAAAGGGGTTCTCTTATCTCTTAGACATAATGAACATATAATGTACAGCGTTCCTGGCTGTCTGCTGCTTCACTTGGTCTGTGGTTTAAATGTAGAGAAAGAATTTCACACTGTTCACACCGTGTGCGGTGTTCAAATGTTACAAATGGACACTTTACACTTACTTATAATGATGTATAATTCAGCCTTACTGGCTGTCTGCTGCTTGTCTTGGGTGAATGGGTTAAATGCAGGAAACTGTGCAATTCAGTGTTGTGTTCGCATGTGACACTTTACACTCGCACTCTAGCGAGCTATACACTCCTCCACTGCTACAAAGTAGCACCGTGCCATGAGCCGTGTTTATTTCTCAACCCCAAACCTCAACAAAATATCGCCAAAACACGAGCCACAGCCACACATGTGCGCCATGTTCCGCTTCCCATTCAACTTCGGGGAAGAAGCCGTGTAGCCACATTAGCTAGCAGCATGTTGAGCCATGGACAGTGCGCAGGGTTGCTCAAAGACATGCTATCTTCGTTATACACACAAAAAGTTCACCAGAACTACTTCCACACCTGATTTACAGTCTGTTTCTCAGTGCCTCCGTGCGTTCCTGACTGCTTGCCCACTTGTCATCGATTAATTAAGCGGTTTCAAAGCTCTTGGCCGAGAAACAAGCCCCTATCAGCTGGTTATTATTGGCCAGTCCTGCTAATGCAACTGGATTCAGCTGGTTAGTGCTTGGGATCAAAAGGAAGGAAAGAAAGAAAAGTAGCGCCGTGAAACGCGCTGGAGAGCGTGAGCGGGCAGCCACGTGTAGGCCCGTGGGGGAGGTTCGCTCTTATCAATAAAACGTGCTCAGAACAAAAAAGCACAAGAGGAAAAAGGAAAACGGCGTAAAAACGACTTACCCCTGGTGTCCCCGTGCGGTCCTGTCCCGGAAAATAGGCTCAAGAGCCCCCCTCCTCCCTCTCCCTACCACCACCCCTCCTCTGCCCCACAGGTCTCACAGCAGCCTGGAGAAAGTGCTCATCCTCCCCTGTCAGTCAAAGCTTTAGCCTGGCCCCGATTAGTGACGATCCAGCTAAGTGACAACAGCAAGGACACGCCTAAGAGGAACCTAAGAGGAACCTCATTTCCCTCAGAAAAGCTCCTCTCCGCCCGGAACTCGCTTACGCGCAACGAGGATCACCAAGACCCTCACAACAAAGCAGCGCAGGGGTCTCAGTCCTGCATTGTCTTCCTCTCCAAACGACCATCAGGACCACTGCGTCCCCAATTACGGCTTGTTGCTTTGTGCTCCGCCCCCTTTTTCAATTTGACTATTTGGAGATCGATCTATTTATTATTATTCTTCATGTATTTATAGCGTCTGTAAATTCATTCAGAAACCTGTGGTCACATGGTACGCTTAATGTGTCAAGGTCACATAATGGGATTAGTCCACATCGTAATCCTGCAGAAAGCACCACGGCTCCTTGCTCTGGTTGTAAAAAAAAAAGTGTAAGTGCCAACCACAGGTTGGAGATGAATGTGGGTTGTGAGTATGAAAACATGCTGGTCAGGACTATTGGAGTATTTTAGCGAGGTTTGTTGACAGAAAGATAATGAACGTCACTGAGACATTTGGCCACAAGAGGGCGCCAAAGATACTGTCTTGTCATTCAAACTTTTTATAATCGTGTTCCATAAAATAATACATGTATATATATTTTAAAAAAACATTTAACACAATAAATAATGTTGCCGGATATAATGGCAATTTAATCATAGAGCACTGTAATTTCTGTGAATTTTTGTTGAAAAGCTCACTCTCAACCTATTATATAAATATCAATATACACTAAATTCAAACTTACTGCACCACACTAGATTGTCTCTCTACATACAGATGGAATTAATGTTGTTTCTTACATCAAGTCTGCCACATTACAACAGTGGAAAACACACTCCTGTTCTGTACTCAGCTAATGTCACTTAAGTACAGGAATCATTGCACATTGACTTCTGAAATTAGTGACAAAAAAGTAATTGCAAATGTAATTAACTGTTTATGCAACTACACAAGTCAATACAATTAAGTAATGACTGAAAGGAATGGTGAAAATGAAGCATCCATACTAGAGCCGAGGGTACAAGGATGCTTCTTGCTTTTAGGTTCTTCAGTCATTGGTGGAATTGTTGTTTGATGGATCACGACAGGATGACAAGCACATCTTGGATCACCACATCTTATCAGGTCTAGAGAGAGACACATTTGGAGAACAGAAATTTAATCTGGAGACATTTTATAAGCAATTATATCTTTCTTATAAAATGCACACAGAAGAAAGAGAAGTTACCTTGATTCTGCTCTAATCAGTAGGTACTCCATGGGATACTCTCTGTGCTTTCTGTCAGCAGATGGTCGGAGAACACAGCGCTGGGGCTGGATCTTTTTCCATACCTGAGAAAGAGTCAGTAACTATGTTGTGCAAGTTCATGCAGATCATCTAATATCCAGTCGTTTGAGCTGACTAGTATCTGTTTTGCTTTTTGAAACATCAGCTTCACAGTTTTCAACTGGATCCCTTTACTTAATGGACATATACTGGTTACAAGGACTGTTCTATCCACCTATGTACAATATACCAAGTGTGACATTTACATGTACATAACGTTGCTTAAAAGAACAAAGTTGTTTGCCTCACTTCTGAATTTGATCATATAAAATCTTGCACCTTTGTCGTGTGATGAGATTGATGTAATGCCGCAGGGCAGTATAATAGTTCGCCAGCTCTTCAGCAGGTATGTTCTTGCCAGGATTGGCTGGTCGCGGTGGATATGCGTTGCCTGCGGTCAACATCAGCAGTGCGACTCCAAGAGACATCATCATGTGAGTCTGCATCTGGAGCACAGAGCCCAAAAGAAACAGGTCATTTAGAACATCTGCTCAGACCACCTGATGGCTTACTGTGTGCCCAAACACAGAAGGTAGAAGACCATTCATGGTACAGTACAGTACACACAATACTGCGCTGTACAGCAAGAAAAGATGCAACATAATCAACAATAATTAACTAATAATTAAGGACATACTAACAAGAATGCAAAGGTACCAATTTAATTAACATACTCACATCTTTCAGTGATGAAATTGATGCAGTTTGACAGAGCAGCCTCAGTGGATCTGGCACATAGAGCTCATGCTGAGAGTTTTTATACCGCACACACACAGCACTTTCACAGCGTTTCAGGGAGGGCCATGTCAATCAGGCATGTTACTACCTTCTTTTTTTTGGAGAGTCAGAATGATGAGCTCAGAGGCAGCAACTTCTGTACACAAGTCACACAGCTGGAGGTATAATACTAAAACCATTCTTGAATTTCTTAGCGGTATAGAAGGTAATCATCATTACTTATCACAGAAATCAGGGTCCTTTTTGCACACAAAACAGACACAAAGTTTAATGCACAACCCCATTCCATTACGTTCAAAGGTCTTATAATAGAAAGTTAGGTGTTTTGGCTTTTTTCAAGACCCTTTTGGAATTAGAAAAAGATAAAGATGGATCAGACCTTATTACTTCTGATCACTTTTACCATTGCTTTAGGTTGTGTTTGTTGCCCTTCAATTTTTCAAGATGATGTTTTCATTAAATACAGGCATTACACAATTGCAGGAACACATTTTCTTACTGGAAAGAAACACCATGACCTGTCTCCCTGCATGAACACAGTTAAAATGATGCGGTATGTTTGGCTTAAATAACACAGGTCAAAATCATCAGAGATACATTTGTAAGTTTTGTAGTGTTTTTCATGCTGATTTCAAATATTAGTTTTTCCTGCATGTACAGTTTTTATCATGAAGTTAGTTATATATTGGATATTTGGTATAATTATATCATATTGTAAGCCTTTTTGAAGTAACAGTGGTAGCTGACTGACACTGATCATTATATCTATGCCACAGTGTGCACCCAGGGCCGTAGCCAGGATTTTTCAAATGCCGAGGTCATTTTTTCAAATCCCCCCTACACACAGTAAAATGCCACAGTAAAAAATCTCCATATTGGGTCCAGACATAGTATGATAGCTACTGAACTGACCTGCAATGGTTTGGTGACGGTCTTATCTAATTTAGGGATTTTATCCGCTTTCAAACAAGAAATGAATGCTGAAAGTGCTGTTTTTATTTTTTAATTATTCGTAAATGCCACAGTAAAAAATCTCCATATTGGGTCCAGACATAGTATGATAGCTACTGACCTGCAGT
>JBBPDC010000007.1:7842113-7888373 GCA_037974485.1 Hemigrammopetersius urotaenia | reverse complement strand
TTGCCCTTTCATGCGAACTGAATTTCTTTCCGTTTTCTTCACAGGCGCAGCTTTTAGTAACGCAAGGATATCGGCACATATATATCGGCATATATATATATATATATAAAAAAAACACTCTTGACGTTCACTGGTGGTTTTGGATAGTACATAAAAATGCCTATTTTGTGTTGTAGACATGTGACCCTGGTTACAACCTCCAATATTGTGAAGAAATATGCACTTTTCACACATTTACATTCCATTGATCAAATGGAATTATAAACAATGATTGAAAAATTGATTAGATCGGTTTGATATAATTCTGCCTATAGCATTATTGAAGTATTCATTTAATTACCTCTTCCAAACAGCCCACCTCCACCAGTTTCCAGCGCAGCTGTGATCGCAGGCTCTTGATGCACTTCTTTATGTGCAAGAGCTCATCTGCTTTTGGAGTGTTGTTCTGCCACTGCAGCATCTCCTGCTTAAACTGGTATCGAATGTTTAGGATTAGACATCTTCCTTCCCTACAGCATTATGAGGAATACACAACATACAGGATACTGTTGCATATAGATGTAAAGTAGCACTAACACTTTAACTGAATATAGCATTCTTCTTCCTCTAAGCCTTTATGTAATCTGTGCATCAGGAAAACAAACCTTAATCATGAAGAGGAGAACAGCTGTTAGATTAGCAGTTACATAACTGCTCTTAGATGACTTCTGATTTAATTTGGCACATGGCAAGTATCTGCTTCTTACCTTTTTATTTCTTTCGTACTTCTCTCTGATGCCACACAGAAGATCCTGCTCTTTTTGGATGTGCTGAATCACTTTAAGAAAAGCATTCAGCATTATCTCCTGCCCGTCCCGTTCCTGTGAAATGCAGTGAGAAGTTTATCATCTGAAACAGACCTGACCAAGATTAGAAATGCTCCAACTCTTGATGCCATTCAATATGTCAAAACTAACAATAATTACTTATTATTTGATCTAGGTTTCAGAAACTGAACTGAAACTGTCTAAACCGAAAAGTCTGAAAAGGAAAAAATTTGAGTACAGTAATCCCCCACTTTTCCCATGGGTTAGGTTCCAAGAGCACCCGTGTATAACGAAAAACAGCATTGTTGTGTTTTGGTAAAATAAATCTGCTCCCAGAACACTTTGTCATTTTAAACCCAGTTTACTACATTACCCTTAAAGAAAATGTAAAAGTAAATGCATATTCCAAGATATGCAACTCGGAAGTTTGCGTTTACATCTGGATCACATGTAAAGATGGATGCGCGTCTGAATGTGCTAAGGCATACGGTTTTCGCGGAAAAACCCAGATCTACTCGGGCTAAATATACAAATGAGGGCCCACTGGAAAGGTCTCCTGGAGATCTGAGGAGTTTTTAAGTGTCCGAGTGTTTTCCCCGCCGAGATATGCAACTCGGAAGGTCACGGGACAAATGTATTAGGACACCGCTGCGAGGTGGTCTTGTCCACTTGTGTGAAAACATCCAGAAAAAAAATAGATTTATTGCCAGAAAAAAAAACTGTGAAACTTTATTGTATATTTAAAAAATCTGCACTCACGAAGAGATTCATATTTAACTCCGCGCACACACTGGACTCGACCTGACTCAGGATGTCATCCACCCCTTTGGCAACAGCCTCTGGGGTCACAGTCGTCTTCTCCATCAAGCAGAAAAACTACAGACATATAGTATATTATTACAGATTACAGACACTTGAAATCAATCTGATACTGTAAGCATGAAGTATCAGTCAATCGATTCATTTACACTTAATTAGACCCTCACTTCCAATGTATCTAAGTGTTATGATACAAATTATACTAAGATCAAAAACAAAACAATTAAAACCAGTGAAAAATGTGAAAATAGCAAAATCTACTGCTAAACTGTCTAAAATTATAAGGAACTAAAAGAAATAACGTTGCCTAATCTAAACACTTTTATCTAAAAGTATTAACTAGATAAAATGAATGAACTAAAGACACCTAAAATAGAATAAGATTGTTGTTGGTTAAATAAAGGTGCTTAGAGAGTTTAAAATGGTCAAACTATACAAAGAAGTGGAGCTGTGTCCAACAAAACAGTTCAACTTGCTGGTGTGCTGCAGCTGAAAGCTGGTTTTTTTTTTCCCAGTTCAGGAAAATGGCACTTAAATAGTAATACAGTCACTAGAATGGGGTTGATAATTATCATAATTTACAGCGAGTACTGATGTAATGTAAGATGGCATTTGGCTGGACAGTGTGTTTCCTTTCCAGTAAGCAAGTGCTGTAGTGGTCACCAGTAACGAACATCACTGCTATGTGAAAGTTTGAGGTTATTATAAGATGTCTATATACACTATATAGACAAAAGTATTGGGACCCCTGACCATTACACCAACAAGAGACTTTATTGACACTGTATTCAAATACATAGACTTTAATAAGGAGTTGCCCCCCCTTATGGCTATAAAAGCTACCACTCTGCATGAAAGACTTTCCACAAGATTTTGGAGTTTCTGTGGGAAATTTGTGCCCATTCATTCTGTAAAGCATTACTGAGGTCAGGTACTGATGTTATACAAGAAGGCCTGGCTCGCAATCTCCGTTCCGGACTCATCCAACCATGTCTTTACGGACCTTGCATGAATAGAAAAAGTTCTTCTCAACAGTACAGCACATACAGTGCTGGTACGGTATTGGTTGTGTACCTTGCTGACGCTGGCTGCCCAGTCTGTCATAGCACAGAGGGCTTTGTCTGTTGCTTGTTGCACACTTCTAGAGTTCTGATCCTTTCGATTCTTCCACTCAAAGAATTTTTCAAAAGCCTGATCCTCAATGTCTTCTTCTGTGCCTGAACCATTGAATTCGGTGAATTCTGTCCTCAGCAATAAGGAAATGTCCTGTTAAAATATTGGACAACTGGGTTATTAACAGTGTACTTCCACACACTACAGTATATCACCACATTCCCAGTTTCTTCATTATGCTGGGACTTACACTAAGCAGCAGCCCCAAATCATGATGTTTAAACCATGATGTTTATAGTAGTGGTGCAACGGATCACTGTTGATCCGGGATCCGAACCGATCCCTCTCCACAGTTCGGCACGCATGTGGTCCGAAGATCCGCAAGAAAAATAAAAGCTACGCTGAATGGTGCGTAGTCAGTCTGTCAAGCGATAGTCATGGCCAGCGGTAGCGGAGGTGGAGGAGAGACAGAAAGAGGCACGCGCGCGTGAGAGAGAGACGCGTGCTCCGGAAAATTCACGAACGAGTCCGGATCCGCGTAAAACCGGAGAGACCCGCGCTCTGGAAAAGTCACAAACGAGAGAGAGACAGAGAGAGATATATAGAGAGGGAGAGAGAGAGAGAGGGAGAGGGAGAAAGAGGTGCGTGCGAGAAAGACAGAGAGAGAGAGAAAGACAGACAGAGGTGCGCGCGAGAAAGATAGAGAGAGAGAGAGAGAGACGCGCGCTCCGGAAAATTCACGAACGAGTCTGGATCCGCGTAAAACTGGGGGTTTACTGTAATTATGCCCTATATTGTCGTTATATAATCCATTAAATAAATGGAAAGTTTAATTTGTCTGATCTTTTTTTTTTTGCTGATACGAAAAGTGATCCGATTCGTGACTTAATACCATGATCCGATCCGAACCGTGAATTTTTTGATCCGTTGCGCCACTAGTTTATAGAATATGATCCCAAGCACACTTTCTTCAAAAACAGATTAAACAGGGTTTTGTGTTTTTTTTCCAAAACACAGAATAAACAGTTGATGATTTGTCTACGTTTTTGCTTCCTCATCACTGGTCTGACAGAAAGTTTGCTTTGTACACCTGTTTGTGCACAATTAGTTGTTTTTCCCAATAACTTTGCACTTGCATATTATTGCAACTGTATGAATAGGGATGCTCCTTCCCCTTCACCAAGACTGTAAACTTCTGGCAAAATGCAATTTGCAGGAGAACATTTTTGGACTGTATTATTGATTTTATTTTAAAACCTTTTAAAAGTGTTTGAATACCCACCCTCAACCCATAAACTGCATTTTTAAATAAAACAGTTTATGCCACATTAATGTGTACATATGTGTAAATATAACAAAAAAGTTTCTGAACACTTGTTTCCTGTCACTGTATGTACAGGGGTAACAAATACAAACGCATCCCATTATATTCAAGGTCATATAGATCACAGTATACATTAAAGCCATCAAATCCACACAAGACTTCTTTGCACGTGTGTACCTTCCTGTTTATTTAAAGGATGTTTAAAACATCAAAATGTTTCTATTTGATATAACCTAAGAGACAGTGACTGTATTTCCACCTACACACCTTCAGACTTTCCAGGCGATCAGTAATTTGTAGACTGTCCACCTCCAGAATGTATTCATTTATGGCAGACAAGAGAGCTAAGCGGGCCAGATTCCTGCTCTTCACCAGGTCCTCGAGCGCCCCCTCCTGTTAGAACATGGCAACATATATCCTGACAATGTTATCCACATGAACAAATTATGCTCACTACATATTTCAGGCAAAAAACACACACACGCACTTTCACAAAAAGGATGTACTGTCAGTATTTCCAGGTATTACCATCTTCAAGTTACTTTTTAAGGCTTTTAAATTTCACTTAAAACATAAGAGCACATTTACTGTAACAATACCAACACACAAAATAAAATATTAAACAAAATAATCAAATAATACTATATGAAATATATATATTTTTTAAGTCTTCCTCTAACACAAGGTGCCCACTTTTTTGTAGCACAAAAACATGATTACTGAGAATAAACAGATGTGACCATAATTACATACAAAAACTACTCACAGTCTGACATTCTCTGAGCTTCTTTAAAGCTTGCTCGTAGCTCTCCCACGCCACCTCAAGTTTTTCTGATGTAAACGGCACAATAATTTGGTTGTTCACCACCGCTGTGATGGATTCCAGAAGACAATCTCCAGCAGTACTCAGTGGATTACTCTCCCTAGGGTGAAAGCCATGGAAATAATCAGGTAATTAAAAACGAAAAAAAAAAATCATTGTTAAATTACAATCATATAGGGGTTACCCGTTCGATTTTAAGGTGAATCGAGTATGTGGTGCAATGTCCTGTGGGTCCCCAGCTAAAAGTCCCTTTCTGTTGGCCATATGAAAGGAACAACATTCACACAATAAGAACAATAATGAACTGCACTGCAATTATCTCTGCTCCTAAACCCCATGCAACACTCTTCTGCTAAAATAAGCATGGAGATGTGGATCCAAAATGTGCAAATAATTAACTCTTTTTAAAACAATGTACTGAGATAAATATAAACTCTTCAGCAATAATACAGCTCATGTTTGAACAAAGAAGCACATCATCCCAAAGACATCATAATATGGGGCTGCATCTCTGCAAACTTTACACATTATCAAAGAAAGCATGAATGAAATGATGTGCAGGCATTCAATTTAGAATTTAATCTGATCAGTAAATAAATATGATACATATAAAGATGATGTAGGTGCTTTCATGGCCAATTCAGTATCTTGCTTGGAATCCTGTTCAAACATTTTTGGGGGACTTTGAAGTCCATCAAAGGGACTCAAGAGGAACAAGGAAATAACAATGCTGCCAAAAGCAATTGCTTCTTACTGAAGTCATCTAAAAGCTATAATAGTCAACAACTTTGTAAGAAAGTTCAAATATTATTAGTTTGCAATGTCTAAATTCCCCCCCATCAATCTGTGTGTATGCGTTTAAATATATTCTTTTTTGTTCATATTTATAATAAATATTTAAACATTAAGTATGTAAATTTGTTACATGCACTAGATGTGAATGAAATAAAACTGAAAGCACCTCAATAACTCAATGTAAGTGTAAATGTAGCATTACAACTACATGAAGGCTTACCTATTTTTTCTCACTGCTTCCACTTTTTGAGCCAGTTGAAAAAACATGTCACATACAGTTGAGTTCAAGTGCACACTCTCCGCTTTCCCCGGACACACCTCACTAGCTTTCTAAAAAAAAAATGATAAAGATGTGCTGTAGAGTTTTTGAACTCTGGTAATTTTGTACCATAGTGTCAGTTACAATAGACAACATTAAAAAGACATACAGTGTAATTGGGCAACTGCTGAATCCTGTGAATAGTTATGTTTTAAAAGTAAATGAGGCCCCTTGTAGTCACACGTGAACACCTCAGCACAGCACACAGTGTGAATAATGTGAAATTCTTTTTCTATATTTAGCCCATTCACCAAGTGAAGCAGGAGGCTGCCACCAACAGGGGGTGCCCGGGGAGCAGTGTGTGGGGACGCTATCTTGCTCAAGGGTACCTTAGTGGTGCCACAAGCAGTTCTGGGATTTGACAACTCCCTAAACACTAAGTCACTAGGTACTACAGTTACACAAACAGTACAGCTGTTAGGGTGAATCAGAAGCCTGTAAAAACACTGTTCCCACCACTACTCGGCTAAGGCAATTTTCTTCCAGTTTTGCAAACACCTTTAGCAGAAGAATTAATGTAATTATTCTATAAATTTATGTTTTTGTCCAAATATTTACTGATGAAGAATGCTGTCAACCAATGTGCTACAGATGTGGAAGGCAGGCACAGAACTGGTGTCTTTCTGCTACCAATACAGACGCCTTCAAACCTGCAGCTCCATCCTGGCTTCCTTCAGTTGCTGTTCTAGGTGATCTGCATGTTTCTGGATGACCCTTTTTTCTTCTGCAAGTTTTTCTACCTCCATCTCCTTTTTCACCATCTAACAAGAACAAACGGCAAAGCAGAAATAAATACCCCAAAACAAGCAGTGAATGGTGGACTACAATAAAGTCAGTAATATAAATGATGCTGATCTCTAGAGGCAAGTATCAGTAAACCCTGCATTAAATAAGCCACTTAGACAGCAAAATGCCAACACACTTTATACACTCTAAGTGGAATGTTGCTATGCCGATGTATTGTGACCATCATTGTGAATGCAGTCCATTTGGGTTGAGCTGAAATCCCTTACTGTAAAGAGAGATGCGAGTGAGTGATCACCTGTAGTACTGATCTGGCTTCATTCAGCCTCTGTTCAGTCATCTGACTGCACGGCTTCTGCATCACCACCTCTGTCTTAGATGCCTGGTTTTTATTTACCAGTTCTCTCTCGGTTTCTGGTCTAGTGACAGACATTAAGGTTGTTCTGGTGCTTTGCTCCCTAGGAAAATACATTAAAGCATGAAGTAGCATGAATACATTTTAACAATTTGATCAACCCACCCAGTAGGACTTTTATTAATAGTGCAAAATACAAATGTATCATGCATACATCACATGAACATGAATTATTTAATAAAATTAGGTATGTCTTACATCAGGCCTTGAGGCTTTTGGCTGGAGAAGGCTGGACGCAACTTGGGCAGACATCCTAAAGAGGCTGGGCCATCACTGTCTCCCTGAGTGCACCTGGGGGGCCACAGTTCAGCCTGCTTCTGGAGGTCCTTACATGGAAAGGGGCTGTCTCTGCTGCCTGCTATGCTCATTTTGGCAAATTTAAACTTCAACACTTCTGAGCCGATATCATGGTTGCCTTGAAATGCCTGGACCAGAATAGTTCCATCGAAGCAAACAGACTTCTTATTTATCCGTAGCTTCTTCCCATATATCAGATTCTGAAGGAAGGACCTCCCCTGGAATCCAACATTGAGGTACATAATACAATAAATATGCCGCTTAATGTGTTTGGTCTAGGACAATATTCACTTTCTCTGCTCATTGCTAACACTAGGTTTCTCAAGATTTGAAATGAAAAATTCATTGAACACTTATTTTTTTTATTATTAATAATTTTGATAATTATTGAACCCTAGTTTCGACATAAAATAAACACTGTGCTCAAAAATAAATGAACTGAATTTACAGAGCTCTTTCTATAATTAGTACAGGTTTTTTTTAATGTAATTAGGTTTGAAGGTTCCTCTAGTTTAAACAACACAGAATCATACTGAATTATTTATGTTTGCATACATTTACCAGACTACTTTACCAACTAATCCCTCACTTGTTCACTAAACTGTTGATGTGATTAGCTAAAGCTGGCAGGTGCTTGAAACAAGGGACACATTTACATTTGTAGCATGTTGTATATTTATCTTTCCCAAACTGTAAAACTGTATAGGAAAAAAATTAAATAAATAAATCAATGACAACTGTCTTTCATGACCAAAACGTTAACTGGCTGTCAGTGTCCTGCCCTGAATCCCTCTGAACGTGCTTTACAGATAATACCCATAGTCTGGTGATTTAGATTAGTCAGAGACTTTGGGTAATCATTGATTTCAAAATAACTCATTATGACTGTCTTGCTTAAGAACTGATAACTGTCTTTGGGTTTCTTGAAGTAGGCGATATAAAAGTGCCATAAAATTGGCTGTGATGCACACAGTTCACCCAATAGGCTGGAACCCCATCCATTAAAACTGATCTTCCACACTTTCATCAGTCATGTTTATTTCAAATGCAAGGTTGTTCAAATGCAAAACTTTTACAGAATCCAAATATTCCAGATTGGAACTTTTACCTGGACAAAATAATCAGGGACTGAATGAAGCCTCAATCGCAAAAAAACCCCACAAAAAACTAACACCTTTTTAACAGCTGGCCTGCACTGGAGCACAGCATACTAAAAAGCCATTATAATTATTTTTCTTAAAATGCCTGCATTACTTTACACCTACCTGTGAATAATTGGGAGAATCCTGATCACTTAACAGATGAAAGCCCCAAAACTTGTATTTTTTGGCAAGTGCAGGCAACTGCAAATCTTCTGGAAGTTCAACCAGATCAGATCTGCCTACGAGCTCCGTATTGCCGTAATCAACATACGAAACAAAAAACTAAACGAGATAAACAAAAACAGAGAACATAAATAACAGACAGACTTTCAAGCAGAATTCAGGCAGTCATTAAACACTTGCAATATGTCAAAGTTTTAATGCCACTTCAGGAAAAATATGTCCAAAAATGAAACCGAATTTTTTAGAAGCACCAGACAGGAGGGTTCAAATATTTGAGCATTTTCCCACCTTGTCATCTGCCTGCTGTTGCACTTTGCACCTGTACCAGCATCTGTCCTCTGAGAAGCAGGCACCATAAAGCTAAAACATTACAAAGAGACAGATAAGCCAAATGTGTTATAGAGTCTTCGCACTTATTTGTCTAGTTTATCCTTTAACCTACCTTCTGTGGGTTTAGCCTTCCTGTTAATCTTGCTGCAGCAGGGCATTTGTTTGAGAGGATAGTGTTCATCTTCTCAGCTGCTTTGTCCTCAGTCACATTCTTAAGAATCATGCATGGTAAATGAGCATTACTGAATCAGACGTTTGCCAACTCCAACACTAGCTGCATTAGGCCTACAGTAAAGTTAGTCTCTTATTCTGCAGCTTCTAATTTAATTTCTACATTCCACCTTAAACTGGGCAGCAATTAGAACTTGTGGACAAAAGTATTGGAACTAAGCCCCTTTTTCCAGTGAATGGCAGTCTAAATGCTTCAGCATATCAAGACATTTTGGACAACGGCAACACTGTGGACACAGTTTGGCGAAGGCCCTTTCTATTGAAGCACGACAGTGCACAAAGCAAGGTGCATAAAGCCACGTTTTGGATATATTCGGGGTGTAAGACCTTGTAGACTGGTCTACATAGAGCCCCGACGCAACCCCATCCAGCACCTGTGAACGGAGATTCCGAGTCAGGCCTTCTCGTCCAACTTCTGACCTCCTAAATGCTCTACAGAAAGAATGAGACCAAACTCCCACACAAACACTCCAAAAGCATATGGAAAGCATTCCAAGAGGAGTGGAAGCTGTTCTAGGCGCAAAGGGGGACCAATTCCATATTAGTGTTAAAAAAAACCTTGTTGATTTAATGGGCATGCGTCCCAATACTTTTGTCCATATAAAAAAATAAGAAACTAATTATACATTACCTGGGCCCAGAAAGTGATGGCATCCACAACAAATGTGACAACAATCAGCTCTACTGAATCATTAGAATGAGAAAGAAACTTTGACGTCGAGAGCATTATAAACACTGAACAACAGCTCTATTTCTAGAAACCAGGTAGCTAAAGCTTGGCAAAGCTACTTGCTTACGTTTTTCTAGCCCAGACTCCCAAGACTCTTCCATAGCACGCCGTCCCTAAAACAGTGGAGCACAGGACGAGAGGAGAAACAGTCAGAGAAGTCATATAAGCACAGTTCTGTGGATGAAGAGGATTAATTTGTTGCATCATTTGTAGAAGCTAACCTCTTTCTTCCAGGCAGTGTAGTGAAGAGGTAAGCTTCAGTAAAGTCCTGCTCAAGAAACGAATTCAACTAATTTAGCAGGTAAACTGTAATAACATGAGAGGAACTCACCGGGTGCAATATTGTGTTCACTTTTTAATTCGTATGTCTAATGTTGTAATGGTTTTATGGTTACACGAGAAGACTGAAATTAGTGCTCTATTGAAGTGTAGGTTTGTCCTGTTAACCCTTTCATGCTCAGTTTATTACGGGTGAATTTTTTTTTGTCATTTGCGGATATGAATGTCTTTGAATGCACATGTACCAGAATTTTCTGGACTCATTTTTGGCAACAATTTTTGGGAAAGTTTAGTGAAAATAAAGGAGAAATGCCCTTTTCTTGGTTTTATTGATGAAGACTTGGATACTGACATAAACTATGTAACTCATGTTGTTACTTGAAAATGACCATATTCATTAAAAGAAAGGGGCAGGGAACAAACCCAGTTTTGATTACCTCCAGAAAGAATTGTCTGAATATGGCACCACAATTGTTCACCACATTTGTGAAGAACAATAAATAAATAAAAAACATAGAATATTTCATTTAGGCCAGGGGTCACTAACCTTTTTGAAACTGAGAGCTACTTCACAGGTACTGAGCCATACGAAGGCATTCATAGTAATAATTTCTTTAAAATCTCTGGGTGGAGGTTGCAGGTGCACTAGGGCCTTGTGGCGCCCTTCATATATATACTACTGTACACTAGGCATGAGTGTCTGCAGGCAAAATCAACAAACTATGCCAATTAGAGATTGCAATATTGGCTAATAAAAGAAGAAAGGCCATTCTAAACAAGCAGCAGACCCAGTACTGGCTGTGATGACACTGCAGAACACCCACAGGAAAACTATATGTTTGTGAGAGAGAGAGAGAGAGAGAGAGAGAGAGAGAGAGAAAGTGCAGCGAAACGAAACCATAAGAGACAAGTATTAGCCTAGTTCTAGTTAAGAAAATATGTTGTAAGCTCTCCGTTCAAATCCAGGTTTTTATTTAATCTTATTTGAAGCCTCCACCAGCTTGCCTTCTTCCTGTAGTGCATCCTATAGTATCATCTCTTCCCTAGGCAAGGGATGCACCCAACTGTACACATTATGTAACTTAAAACGTGATTAATGAGACCAGGCCTTCTTCCGTTGCTCTGTGGTCAAGTACTGATGCTTATGTGCTCACTGTAGCATGGGATCCATCATGGGCACTCTGACCGGTCTGCAGCCACATAGCCTCCTATGCAGCAGGGTTAGAAATGATATGGTTTTAGCATCAATTACTGATACAAATCATGCAGTTGAAATTTTCATACAATATGTTGTGCAGGCTCCTTTGTCCTCAGTTCACAGTGTTTTAAATGCCAGGTCCGAGGAATGGAAGTTTAGTTTCAGGTTTGGCTTTTCCTTCTTCTCCATGCTGTCACTCATCCTTTCTCTTTCCAGACCACTGCAGAGGGTAATGTTCTGATAGAACTAATTACATTAGATCCTAAAGAGCTGCCTGGGTAGGATCAGTGAGATTTATCTTTTTTTGTTGTTGTTGCAGCTCCCATCATTCCAGCTCCAATAACATATTTTAATGTATCCAGTTAAAGAGCCCAAGTAGCAGCTGTTGGAGAAACTGCCACTGCCCCACCTCTTTCAAGAATGATGACCGAGCTGATCCAAAATGCTGCATGTCCATTTCCATCCCAGTCTGAATTTTAGTTCTGGAAAACGTATCTGTAAAGTTGGGCTTCTGGCTGATTTATATGTTACTGCTGTTTTATAGTATGTCTGAAGCAACATTGTGCTGCAATATTCACTGACCTGGCCAAAGCCTTTGAGTCTGTTAATCATACTATCTGTAAACAGACTGGACAGCATAGGGTTCACAGATCATTCTTAGCGTGGCTTTTCCTTGTTCAAAAAATATCTTTTCCATCTCAGATAGTCAGTAAACATTTTAATCCTAAGATTATGTAGTTTGGTCAGAAGTGTGTCATGACTGCCCCAACCAAAACAAAACAAAAAACTTAATTATTTCATGAACCATATGAGGGACTACCTGCATCTCTGTTACCTGATTATTTTTAGATCTCAAATTTATGTAATGAATTACCTGCTAATTAGAAATGAGATTTATTTACTCTCAGTTTAGTGGAGCATCTTCATTAAAGAGATTCTTGACTCTAAATGACTCAAAAATACTTTCTTGTTGAAAGTATTTTTTCCCAGCGAATATGAAGTGCGTGATTAATTGTCATAAGCCTTTTGGTCCTTCTATTTCTTCTATATGTAAACAAACAGACACTGGACATATAAAAGCATAAACACCTCCGTCTTAGTGTGGGAAAGTTTAAAGATGATGAAAGAAGCTGTGGTGCAGGTTTGGGTTATTATGCTGGATAAATAATAGTCCTTTTGGATTGGAACAAATATTTGCCAATGTTTACAGTTTACTGCGCTTGGACGAAATAATAGTAATTTTTCGTGACTGTGCTCAAAACAGCCCTGCAAAACAAACCTAGCAGTCATTTAATTGTTGATTGTAGGAAAAATAAATAATGTATTAAAAATAACTGGGGCCAAAAATACATTTTCCATGTGTTTCCTTTTCTAACAACTAATGTGTTCCTGTGGAACAGCAACCTTTGTTACTACCATCTGTAGGCTACTTTTGCTTTCCTCAGCTTCAATTCTCTCCTCCTTATGTCTGTTCAATGTCAGTATAAGTCTACTGCTGATCTAGAATGAGCATTTGTGTCTATAGCATAGTGTATTTCATACTGAGGTTTTTCAACAGATTCTTTAATTGGATTGGACTGTACATGTTATATTGTTCTTGTCTCTGTGTCTCTGAGTGTCTATGCAGATGTAAGATAAGCAGTTTCCTCTAGGATCAATTAAGTTTTCAGATTCTGATTCTACTATATTATGTTTTTTTGACCAAATTAATCTTTTTTCTACAGATGACTCAGATGACTATCCTTATTCTATACAGGCACTATATAAGAAATAAAATACTGGCTCTTGTACCCAAACAGTTTGTTTCATGGCAATTTTGCACCATATATGCACAATACCATAGTAATAGTCCTCTGTTTGTGTGTAGAAACCAGAATTTAACAACGTATGCAATTTTTTTCTACAGGGATCCCATAGGGGTCTTTCATTGACTCATTGGGCAAGATATCCAGTGTGCCATAATAATTTAAAGCGTCTCCTTGTTCATGGGCATCAAGAAATTAAGAAGTCTTCTGGAACTTCTTTAAATTCTAATTTATTCCGAGTTGTCAGTTTATTTATCAGGTACCTAAACACACCTTTGTAGTTTACAGTTACTGACTGTACCCCAGAGGTATGTAGAATCTCCAAAAGCCTAGTAGAGTTGCACATTTTCATCTTAACGCACTTAATCAGTTGATATGAAAAAGCTGAACATGTGTTCTGCCTTGCTGGGATGAAAATATGCAGAAAATATGCCGTTTTTTTATTATTTAAAAAGTGAGAAAATATAGGTTCCCATAATACAGTCCTTTGAATGGTGGAAAGATCCACATGGGAAGCAAGCCAGGAAAAAAACAGACATTTTATTGTGTTTTATTGTATAAAATTCAATAAAATTTTATGTATACAGCACCTTTTACAACCAATGTTGTCACAAAGCAGCTTTTTGCAGAATCCAGGTCTGAACCCCTAGTGAGGGAGGTGAGGGAAAAACTCCCAAAGCTGGCGGAAGAATCTTGAGAGGATAGAAGACTCAAAAGGGGGGCCCTTCTTTGTCTGATGGATGTGGAGAGAGAAAGAAAGCATCACTATGGATATAACTGACAACAGAAGGCCTTCATAAACACACTTAATCCCTGTTGAACAGTGATTAAGTCTGTTAGGCAGTGTAAACGAAGTGGGTACAGTGAGGAGTCAGTAGTGGTTTTTTTTTCTGTAGGAGCCCTTGTGAGTCGTCTCTAGTCCAAAATTCAAGCTTGTCAATAGTATTTGACAGCTTGATTAGGAGTGAGAAGACTACATTTTAAAAGTTTATTTCCTGAGAAATTAAGGATAAACTGTGTAGTTTCAGTGATCATTGTGTACTTTCCCATGTAGAGTGCAGTGATTCTTGTGTAGTAGAGTGTTTGGTGATCTTCGTGTATTTTGCCATGCAGCGGTCCTGGTAGAAGTGTGTGATCTGAGCATCCTCCAGTCGGGCAGGTCCTGAACCCGCCCCTCGATGGCTCTTAGCAGTTTCCACTCCCTCTCGGCCCTCCCTCTGTTAGTCAGATCCTCTCGGGACGGCTCGTATGTTGAAGTGGTTGGGTTAGAAGATGTCCGCCGCGGGTGCTGGAGGTTGCGGACCCGGACCAGGACCCAGCGCCGGTCCCGGTTCCGGGGCCTCCAACCCACGCAAGTTCAGCGAGAAAATCGCGCTGCACACCCAGCGCCAGGCCGAGGAGACGGCTGCCTTCCAGGAGGTCATGATGGACATTACCTCCACACGGGTGAGTCATGAGGGAAACGGAGAGAAATCTCGTACAAAAACGAGGCCTGTCATTCTCAGAGGTGTGAGAAGAGAGAAGAAAATAGCTTTTATCTTTAATGCCTACTTTGTGTTGTTTCTATTTGAGATGAGGCATTAGAAAGAGTTCTTTTTCCTCTGAGAATCTTGCACTAGCATGCTAAGTGGCTAATAATAATGTTGCGATACGGCTAGTCAGGAGAGAGTTAGCTTCGGCGGCTAAAGATTTCTCTCCTTGTTTTTTGGCTGAGATTATAGGCTCCTTATGAAACCAGACGAACTCATAAACAACGCAATGACTCGGTGAAAACAGCCACTGTTTTATAATGCTGCACAAAAAGACAACGTAAATGTTTAGAGAAGCAGGAAGCTAGCGTTAGCAGACGTGGCTAGCTGTCCTGCTGCTAAGTTGTCAGTGGAGCCAAAAGTGGCAGGCTGTGTTTTTTTTATTCACTACCTCTTTTACAGTTTTAGTATGTATTGGAATTAAATCTCAAGTGCCTGGTTCGTTAGTGATTCCTGGCACGATTTAAGTGTAATGTTTTAACAGATAATTCAGTTAATAAACTTGGTGGTGGTGGTGATCTGAGAAGTGCAGCCCTTCTCCAGCTGCCTTGGCAGAAATTCACTGGAAAAGATCTTCAGTCTTTGTGTCACATACATAGTTATGTAGTGCAGTGTAGTAACAATCAATTAAATAGGAGAAAATGTAAAGGGCTTAAAGTAATTGATAAAATATACATAGAAACCATACATTTCAAATAAATATTGACAGTATAAACAAGATGTGGGAATGTAATAGAAAAGTGTATGTGCTGTAAAGTGCAGTGTGCTAGTTTGATGTGAGGTAAATGGGTTGATGTAAAACAGTCTGCATGTGAGATGCAATGAAGTATGGGGGCAGGTGAGATGTGAGTGTGTATGTGAGTGTGTGTTCTCATCCACCATCAGTGCCTGGCCTCATAAATGCCTTACAGAAGGCATGAGCACAAATTCCTACAGAAACGCTCCACAATCTTGTGGAAAGCCTTCCAAGAAGAGTGGAAGCTTTTCTAGCCGCAAAGGAGGGACCAATTCCATATTAAAGTCTATGTATTTTATTGCAATGTCAATTACGTCCCTGTAGGTGTAATGGTCAGACGTCTCAATAGTTTTGTTCATGTAATATGCCTAAGAGGTCTGTTTTATGTGCCATCTATTGAATTAGCAAATTTCTTATTTAATGTGAGGTATCCTATAGAGAGATGTACACTGCTGAGGTTTTTCCTGGGCTTTGAAACATATCGGTCTTAGATCTTGTCCCATGCTGGAGATTCCTCTTGTAGTAGCTGTCTTTAATGAGCTTAGGACCCACCAGGTAGGGGGTGGTATACTGCAGCGTCAGCAGATGTCTAGTGCTGGCCTCAGATCTCAAGCGATGTAATCGGCACCCTTGGAGGTTGTCGTATTACTGCTCCTTTTTCTTTTTGCTCCTTTCTCTTTTCTTGTGATTTTCTTCTTTAAACACAATTTTAGAAGTGTGACTTTCTCAATTTGCAGCAGCAGTAACAAAAAAGAAAAACACACAACAGGGTTGGTAAAGCAAAATAAACTGCAATGTAACAAAATACAAGTCAAAAGCAGCATGTAACAAAATACAAGTCATTGTGCAATGGCAGGATGTAATGAATTCAAAATCTGAGTTTATATGGTCCTTGACTGTGCCGGAGATGTGGAGGAAGATCAGATCTGTACGTTTCTCCATGTGGGTGCCTGTCTTTGTTTCTCGTCTGGCAGTCTGGAGGGGTGGCAGAGACCACCGCTCTGGGGAAATCAGCACCATGACTGGATGCAAGGGTGAATTAGTAGTGGAGCCTGGCTGCTTATTGCAGTTTGCATAAATATTTTATTATTGTACTGAATTTTGAATAATAATTACTGAATAAGGACCTTATCAATGACTGTATGCTGGACCAAGAACCATCATCCTCCACTCCTTTGTAAACTGTAAATGGGTTAGGTGGGTAAATATTGTGATTTATGATTGCACTGTAGTTGGGGCACAGTTATAAGAAAACTCTTAACAAAGAAGTAATGACTGTTATTAATAGTGTAAATGTTTCATCTGATATTATAAGGGAGGCACTGGTAATTAATTTTATTAACATTCAAATTTCTTTACAGCTAAGCTGGCCATGGTCAATTTTATTCTTAAAGTAAAGGAACGTAAGAGGAAACAGGCTATTTAGCACAGTAATGCACTGCATATTATGTAACATTTTATAGTGGATGTAGCAGCTGTGTTCAAATGCATTGTGGGATCACTTATTGTATAATAAGGCAGCTGGTTGCCTAGTGATTAGGGAGTTGTCCCTGTGACAAATCCCAGGACTTCCAGCAGCACCACTGAGATTCCCCTGTCACTCCACACTGCTCACTGGGTGCTGCATTCCTGGCCTTCACTTCACATTTGATAAATGGACAATTACATTTACTTTTACCCTTAAACATATACATAATAATGTATAATACAGTATATCAACCAAAAGGCTAAAATAAAAAAATATTACATTGACTGTGTTTGGAGAAAAAAAAAAAACTATTGGCTGATTTTGATTTTGATTTGGCATTTTTTTGGTTGTTGTTATTATTGCTAAGTCAATTGATATGTTCTATATGTGTTCTATTGATATGTCTTTGATATGACTTTTTCACTGGTGCCTGCAGTGAAAGATATTAAATGAATAGTCTGGACTTTTTTGAGTAGCGTAAGATTTTCACCCTGACCCTAACATGTTTTTCTCACTTTCTTTTATAAATTTCATTTCACCTGTAAGTGTTACTGCTTTGACAGCTAAGTGTCATAACATTGGAAGTGAGGTTTATTGCTTTCATTTACTGCACACAAAACACATTAGCAGTGTAAAAAAGAACATGTATCAGATCAGTTGATCATACGCAGAAGTGCTTGTTGAGAGATCAGTGGTGAAGAAGAATGCGTACAATCCAATTCTGTATTGAGTTGAAATATCACTGAATTGCAACATAAAGAAAAGTAATGTAGGTCGCATGATAACACTTGCTGTGTACAGCCTAAAGTTTACAAAAGATAGAGTAACAAGCTAAGTATTATAGTAGAATTACGTTTAACTTTACCATAATCTAATATTGCTCTGGTGCAGCTGCAGTTTGTGTAATTCAGGTTAGTATGTTTTTTTTGGTAGAGCCATAGATTTAAATGTAGTGTTTTTGAAGGAATCTCATGGACTCCGTTTCAGCTAGGATCTCGAGGTCTCAGGTTTTTTTTTTGTTCTTGTGCCTGGGAGCTTAACAAGCAGAATGTGAGGCTGGATGTCATGATGCGTCAGACACCTTTGCATTGCCAAATGGGGCTTCAATGCGGTTGACCAATTTTTCAGTCATGGAAAATGGGAGAAAAAGTTAAATGTCCTGGAAAATCGTGTTGTCATCTCCTGTTTTCTTTTGATAGTGAATGAACTACAAGGCTATCAGAGCTCTTAAATGGATAACCTTGCCATCTGAAAGGACTATGTTGTGATTGATTTTCAAATGGTAGTTTATGGCCAAGAGTGTGTAGCCTGGACTTGAAGATCAAACCTCCAAGTCATGTCACATAGTCGTACATGCAGGTTGATTAAGGGTCCAGAACTGAATAATGCAAGCTACGTTGTCCTTTAGATGTTAACACTAGTCTTTATTGGCTTGTGATAAATGTAAAGTAATGTGGGTCCTTATAGTCACGAGGAGGGATGGGTATCGTTTGAATTTTTTTGAATCCGCATCCACTTAATCAATTCTGGTTCTTATCGATTCCCTATTTCGAATTCCACAAAGGTAAAAATAAAAACAAAAAAAGAGGACAATTTAACAATAGGACGGCTGACGATGTCAATTGACGTAATTTCATAAGGCTTAGAATCAGGCCTATTGGAGCAGCAAACATGCTCTGTAAGAGACATATGGATGTGGTTGACATACATACACACACAGTTTTAAATATTGTTGTTGTTTTATACTGTTGTGGTTGAGAGACACCATCGACCGTAATCAAATTCCTTGTACGTGTTGCTCGCCAATAAACGCGATTCTGATTCTGATTCGGTGACTGGCGCTGTACGATGGGCTCTATGTCCAAAGTCCACTGGACACTTGCTGTGTCTGCTGGCTGCAGCTTGCGTCGATGTATGCCAGGAGGCTGCATGACTAAACGCCCGAACATACTGCAGCAGCGGTCGTATCAGGAAACGTCTTATGCGAAACTTTGCATTGCGTCAATTGACGCATGCAGCCGTTATAGGTATAGCCAGTTAGTTGCCATTCTAGTGTTAAGAACCATTTTACAGAACGAGTGGGTACACGGGGGCCGGGTGTTTTCGAATCGGTTCTTATTTGAAACCTAATTTCGGTTCCCAGCCCTAGTCACAAGTGAACACACTACACCAACCACACTGAAGCACAGCACACAGTGTGAAATTCTTTCTCTGCATTTAACCCATTTACCAAGTGAAGCAGTGGACAGCCAGCAATACAGAGCACCTGGGGAGCAGTGTGTGGGAACGATACCTTGCTGAAGGTACATGTGATGCCAGTGGTGCTGCTAGCAGTCCTGGGGTTTGAATCTATAACATTCTGATCGCAGGGGCAACTCCCGAACCATTAGGGAGCTACTGGCTGGGCAGTTTATGTTTACCTGTCAGGAATCATTGCAGTGAAAGAATACATTTAAGGCTGTTGAAGCCCTGGGAAAAACCCCACAACCCACCTGTCTCATCCTCTTCCATCCTTACACCACTCTCTCTTAAAATATTATTGAATACTTATATCTCCTGAAATAACGAAAAATTAGGTTTTTAGGTTAACATTGCTTTCTTCCCCATTTGTTTTAAAAGGTTGAATATTTAATGTTAGCAGGCCTGTTTCAGTCACTAAAGGTGCTTTCTTGCTTGTTTTGTCTGCAAAGGTGGTTGGGCAGTGTTGAGAGAGCTGAATAGGAAATTGTGGTCAAAACAGTAAATGGGAGCTCATCTGTACATGAGTCAAACAAGGCCTGATCAGTGGCAGTTTATAGTCCTAGCAAAGTCAATTCTAGCTTTGAATCAAATGTAAAGTGCAGAGTAGATTTGCCTGTTGACAGAATTGATGACTACAGTCTTTGTCATACTTATTAAATCTTAACTGACAATGTCCTGGAAATTACCAAATAAATGATCTGTAGGAAAGAATACAACTAGTACTGGCAGTTCCACTAGTCAGTACTAGTAGCTACTGATATGAGGTGAAAAACATTTTAAACGCTGTTCAGGCATAATGTTTTCCCCCTAATTTTTTCTCAGCTGCATTTATTTATGGCTAAAGTGGCATGCATAGTTTTAGTTCTCAGTTTTAGTTACCAAAAATAGGATGGGTGTGGGGGGAGGGGTTAGGTTTACCTGTGAGTACACCTCGGAATGACAGAAGAATAAATTTAGGGCTATAGATGGCACTAGGAAAAAACCCCACAACCCACCTGTCTCATCCTCTTTCTCACATCACACCCTCTTAAAAAATTTTGAAGGCTCATATCTTCTGAATGAATGCATGAAAATTAGAAGCTATGCTTAAATATAGTCTGTGGTTTTCTAATGAAACGAAAGCAAATGATAATCTTTCTTATATTTAGCCGGAACAGCTTTGCTTCATGTTGTGAGATGATCAGGTTGAGTGTGGTGAATACACTTATTCTTATAGTTACCAATGCAGTGTCCAATACTTTTTTATTTAAAAGAATTTGAAGTTATTTCCAAAGAGAGCAATCGCACAAGCAGTCTGTGCTTGTAAAATATCCACTGTGGATCCTAACATTAACAGTTCCTGCACTTAATCTTGCATCTGACTTGCCTGACAGAACTAGTCACACGATGCTCAAAATATAAAAGCACATAACACTTTTTTTCTTCTCATAAAAAATGCAAGAAAAAACAACTTTCCTTCTTAAAAGAAAACAGTTAAGTTGTGTATTTGGATAGAGTATCTTTATTATATAAGATCATTAATCCATACACTCTTGATGAATTTGAATGTGCGTGCTGTTAGAGAGTAGAAAAGAGTTTATTTGTGGTAGAGGATGTGGTTTGTGGTGTTGGGCTGGGGGAATGAGTACAGTGTTGGGATCCAGACTGCAACATTGGATGAAAAAATACCAAATAGTTTGGTATAGATGTATTTTGTAAACAGTTACATATATTTTTATTTGATAGAGAATTTCATTCAGCCTCTTAACATTTGTGCCTGTGAAGGCTGTCACACATAAAAAAGACACTGACATTAAAAATGAGTGTTTTTTTTTTTCAGTAATAAAACAAGGCAGTTGTCTGTTATTTTTATGACCCTGTTTAATCATATGGACACTTTGAGGCAGAGAAGGGAAGATGATTATTTAAGTTTTTGTGAACATAGTTCTTTTCTTCACTGTGTTCTTTTGTAAATCCTCAAGATTTACAGGATAAATCTTAGTTAAAAAATAAAAATATAATTCATTCAGGGATCTGTTCAAATTTAATAAAATTCATTGTGTAACTTTCTGTATTAATCTTTAAATTGTTCTTCAAATTCTTTTAGAAGCTGAAAATGTTCTGGCTGGGACTCCAATTGAATGAATTTAAGCATGGTTTTAATTATGGTACTACTTACAGTAGCTAATTCAACAAAAGAAGGCAAAGGACTGTGTTGAAATGAGTGGGCCACGTGCGGAATTGATTGGACGCCGCTTTCTCTCTGAGTTGTCCTTGAGTATGGCCTATCTCATGCGACCTTATAATTGGATAGCACTCTTTTATTCTCATTGCTCTTGATTAGCAAAGATTGGTGCAGTGTCTCATTGGCTCGGACACAAAACAATATTGTCACTGTCATTTATGCTCATAATTTAAGCCTTTGAAAGCTGTGGAATGTGTATTGCTGTTGGTCTGGGTGCATTGGAACAAAAGCTTGTTTGTATTATTCGGAGTGGGTTTGAAAAGTAAGGCGGGGGAACAGTGCTAGTACAAAAGAACTCATTGCAGTGTGCTGGAGATGACAGCTGATGATTGTGGTAAAGAATCTGGGTGACAATGTCCCCATATTAGTCTTAGGACTGAAATGCTTTGTAGGATTTCAGTTTGTTTGAAATCAGTCAAATAGTCTTTATAAAAGTATCCTGAGATGTAATCCGTTTTGTCATGAAGGATAACATTTCTGGAAAACAGCCTCTCAACTAGTCAGTACCATCTGAATCTTGGAGCCAGATGTGTTGTCCTTGTATGCAAAGAACAAATTCACAGAAACTTCATAGTGGTATCATTACATCAAAACACCCTGAAGGGGAGGAAGGAAAATAGGGCAGAGTCTTACATGAGAACAAGAGGCTGCCAATTTATGACACGGCAAAAATATAGGACAGAGGTAGAGACATGAAAAAAAAAAATGAAAGCCTCAAATCTGTGAAAGATTTTCTTATGATAACATGGCATCAGTCTATTAGTAGTGTATATAGCATAGTGTCTGTGTGTTTCTGTGCAGTCGTAATTTCCTCAGGGATCAATAAAGGTCTCTCATTCTGATATTTCTGTCCATTATATCATGTATAATTATTATATATATTTCTTTAAAACTTCTATAAACTATATATTTCTTTAAAAAAACAGCAGTACTGTAGTTTCCTGATATCCCAATGTAGCTTACATATAACCTTATACTATTTCTGTTATCATTTTGCAGATTCAGGCTCAGAAGGTGCGACTGGCCAGAACACAGGGCTACTATGGGGGGTCGCTTCCAAATGTCAATCAGATCGGTAGGAACGCCCCTGACCTTCAGGTATGTCACTACATGCGAGTTCCTTAAATGATTTTAAGCTGGGCCGGCTTGTCTTCTGCATTAAATTGTGTATACAACCCACTGGGATGTTAAATTTTAACTGTTTGTGTTTAAGCAAACAAGGTATGATAAATGTTTATTAAAAGGGAATAAGTGGGTATACAGTTCCATGCACGCAAGGATCTGTGATTTAGAAAGACAGCAACTGCAAGGAATTTGTGTACAGTCGTTTTCCTGTGAGAAGTCAGAGCAAGGATGGCAAGCTATAAAAATACAGTTTACATTGTGAGGAGAACCGTGAAGTTGCAGCTGCATCCTTATCCGGTTACTAATGTAGAATTTATTTTAGTCCATAGATTTTGACAGCTTATTAGTTTACATGCTGTAAATTGAGACATTAAGCCCTGTCATTAAGCCTTTATTTAACATTATTTTGTGTGCTTTAGTGCTGACATACTTAGTAGTTCCTCCACTAAAAGCATAAGAAATTGACCTATTTAGAAGAAAATACTGACATGATACTTTGACTGTCAGATGTCAGTATTCTGACAGTGTTCGGGCCCTTAATTATATGGCCTAGGTCTGAATATAATTAGATTAGGTTTAGAACTAAACTCTATAAGCTTGGTTAGAGGCTTGAGGAGTATGCATTAAAATTCAGTACAGTTGCAGGCAAGCGAAACTGTACAAACGAAAAAGTCTTCTGTGTTGGACGTCTTCCTCATAGCATTGCATCAGTCATGCAACAGCTCATTTGCAACAGCTCATTATCTTTTTATTACCTGTCCCTAAGGATGTATATGGTTGCTTGTGCACATTTGGTCTCCTAAGATGAGCCTAACCTTTATTTACTTGGTGCTCGTGTGTTCCTTTAGGGCCCATTCCACTCTAACCTGGACTCAAGCCGTTCCACACGGCACCACGGATTGGTTGAGAGAGTCCACAGAGACAGACGCTTCGTCTCGCCCAGTCGGCCATACAGGAGACAAGTATCCTTACATTCAGCATAGTTACTTAAGTTCATTACCATTGCATTAGCACAGGTAGTTCCTACCAGTAAATAAATAACAGTTTGTTTTTTTTTTGCACTTAAATACTTTTTAATTCAACCACTGTTTTTTGCTTTAATCCAGTTGTGAGTTGAGTTAAATATAGACAGTTGTACATTGGTAATATTTAGTAGCACAAGGTATGATTCAAAATGCTAGCAGTGTAGGACTATGTGAATGAGAAGAAGTGAATAAGAAACTTTATTCCTTTGTGGAAAAATGATCAAATCAATTCTGACTGGAGATGTTTTGCACAGCTCACTTTTACTCAACCAAGGCGTACAAAACTGGGTCAAAACTGTTTAGACGTTGTTTTAGATTGCTATTAATATCCCTGTCTCATTGTATGTTTTGGTGAAAAAAGCATTGTGGTGTATATGATAAATATGTACAACGGTAGTTTTAATAAGTCAAATAATAATGCAAAAGAGATGCCATGCCTCCTTCCTACATGTATATTCACCTGTGTTTGACATAACACTGTTTTTTACTGCTAAAATATCATATATCTTCTTCCTCCTTTTCTTCTTTGTCTTATCTTTGCCAATGCTATTATTGCTAATATTATAATTAACTTTATTATTATATGCTATATCTAATTGTAATAATAAATTTGGGACAATATAAACACTTCTGGGATCGTTAACCTTAAATCCACTTGATCAAGTTAGGGAAAAGAGTTCATGAAAAGGGTTCATGTTCAATTCTGTATGAAAGCTGTTGGCTTGAATTTAGTAAAAGAGTTGTCCTTAACCGCTGACCTCAGATGGACAGTTCTCACTGCAGCCCTGCGTACCTGTCACCGCCCCCAGACCCCAGCTGGAGAAGGTAATACATATTAAAGAGACGTCAAAGGTCTCAGCCTGGGCCTCCCTGGTAACATGTTTTTAACCCTGCTGGCTGTCTGGCTGTCTTGTTGAATGCAGAGGACTAGTGTGTGTGTGAAGGCTGATTTTCGGTTCATGGTGCACTAACCCTGGCACTGACAGGACTAACCCAAAGGCATTGCTTCAGCGAGCTCCTTACCACCGCTTTATCTTTTGTTGCTTTTCACGTCTTATGGGTAGCATTTCTTTTTTTCATCTTTTCCTTTGACTGCGGCAAACTTTTCTGTGCTTTTTCGTTTGTCGGACTTGAGGAATCTTCTTCATTTCCACTTTTGTCCTTCTGTTTTAAATCTCCCTCTTCTGGCTCTACTAAATGGAACAAACTCACCCTCAGTGAGTGGGATACTGACCTTAAAAAATGAATCTGTGTTTCTGCAGTTCATGAGGAGGGTGCTGAGGTTTTTGGGTTGTTTTTTTTTTTTTTTTTGGAAAATCTTGCCAATCAATTAATCAGCTTGAGAGTGGAGGAGCCGGCAGTAAGCTGCAGACACGTTTCGCTGTGCCATCGAAGTCCTCACACAGATCCACTGCCCTGTAAATCCACTTTAGCCACAGGCACAAACAAGGTAGTCAAGTGATGTAATAACAGAAACACATGGTAGCCTGCATGTTAAAGAAATGTTTGAGCGACCCTCTTCATCGGTCAGGTTCAGATGTTCTGGACAAGGGCCATAAGGCTGATCCTTGTGGAGACAGACTCCATCAACTATATCGTCAGTGTCCCTCTTTCTGATCCTCTCTTGGGATGTTTTTGGTTCTTTTGCAAGCCTGCTCCATTTTTCCTCATGGTTCTGGAAATAACAGGCATTTTTCTGTCAATCACAAAGGAACTGGTCCAGTAATTTCTCCATGGACAAGAACCCGTTGTTCCGTCTTCCCACCACAGCACTCAACAGGTGAATTCACCTCTCGGATGTTTATGTATTTGTCTACCTCTGGTTCTTTTCTTTTTTTTCTTTCTTTCTCTCCCACTCCTTTTCCTTCCCACTCTCCCACTTCTTTATCCCCTACTTTTTCTGTTTTTCTGTCATTTTTTCTTGTCTCTCTTTCTTGCTCATCCTTTTGGCTTGGTCTGGTTTTTTTTTTTCTCAACTCGTCTTCCAAGACATTGTAAGGCCGGTAAGAGTAGTGCGGTGAGTTGGCTGAGTAGTGTGGTGAGTGCATGGTAAGCTAGTGTATGCTTTTTATGCTTGAACTGACCGACTACTGTGAACATGTTGATTTTTTTTTTTTAATTCATATTGCATCTTAGGGAATCCATTATGTTGGTAAGAGAATGGGTATTGATGGGAGGCATTTCAGTGCTGTCAGATAGTTGTCCTTTTTTAAATGTACAGAGGCATTTATATTGTCTGTGTCTTTTTATATCATCACCTCTGTACTGAGAATGGCACTGGTACTACTTTGCCTACAATACAGAATGCTGACATTACTTTTTTTTTTATTTTCCGTTAATATTCAGTATCCCATGATTTTCCAAATATTACTGTACTAAGATTAGAAATTACATTTCTAATTTTTATTAATAAAGTTTATGACTCAGTGCTTCTTGTGTGTTGGTACTTTGTGCTAAAATGTTAGTTAATAATTATGGGTTTTCAGTGTAACTGTAGTTATTAACTATTATTTGTGTCAAAGTATTGTGATTTGTACTTACGCTATTAATCAAGCGGTGAATTAAGGGCAATATAGATATGGATCCTAATTTTTTTTTTTGCTGCTTTTTCAAACTACCTAGTCTTACAATTAGTTATGCTGTTCTTAAATGACAAATACTTATTTATTCAAATTTACATATCAGCCCTAGATTTTGCAGTTGTAGCTATATCAAAGTTGTCAAACAAAAAAGATGAGTTAATATAAGAGGCTACAGTAACCGTTACCATAACAGTAATGGGCTCCGGTAACATTTAGCCAAACTGCTTTAACCAGAATAGGTTTTTGGGTTGTTAAAGTGCAAGTTCAACCTATGTCAAGAACTACCAAACAATATGAAGTTTTTTTGACACAGGAGCTGCCTCTTGGTTAAATTTGCAGCACCTTAACCCTGCATACACTTAAGCTGTTCTAAATTAGCACATGGTTGACATTTTGCCTGATAGATTTTATTTAAAAAAAGGCATTAACAAAAACGAAATTAAATGTAATTAACATTTATGTGATCCAGTAGACATTTAACATTGATCTTTAATGAGCATTGTGACTCCTAAATTAAATGTAATGCAGTATCATGACCACGCTATTGAACATTAGATTGTTTGCCTCAAAAAATGACCTGCTGCTTTCATTTGTTTTTCCTCCATCTCTTTCTCTTGCTGTCTCTGCTCTCCAGAACAAACTCTGACTCTGCGTTGCACACCAGTGTGATGAATCCCCCTACCGGAGATCCGTTCAGTGCAGGACACACCTTAGCCCCTCATGGGCGACACACCGGTAGTCATGTTCTCAGAGCAAACAAACACTTTATTTTAACCCAGGTAGATCATTCATAGTAGCGTTAGTGTGAATTTGGCTGATTTTATGATGTCTTTCCTTCTGTCCATGTTACAGGTTTGGCTGATAGTGAAGGTCGGAGAAGTAAGTCATTTATAATACATTTATATTTTATGTGAATTCAGGTTAAGGCTTGAACGTAGAATTAAAGTTTTCAGATGCTGATTCCTGCTTCTTTGTTCATATAGTGTTTCCATACCCTGTCCCTCCTATAGAGGAGAATGTGTTAGATGAAGGAAAACTTCTAAAACCATGGGATACAAAGAAGGTAGTGTGGGTTGTCTCGTAATTTTCTATTATGTATTTTCTGTTGTTCTTGTTGACTTACTGAATGTTAATGAAATTATTGCACTGAAATTGTGGACATAAAAATAAAACTTTAAACCCACATGAATTTCTTTTGTATAGTAATTGTACAGTTTTTGTTCCCTTTACTCCAGTTACCTATGCTGTCTTCGCGACCAAAATCTTGTGAAGTCCCTGGAATCACGTAAGTTTAAGAAAATGTTACTTCTATGCCTAGGTCTAACTCTCTTTTTACCCAGTCAGTTATTTGGAGTCAGTTTTGACTAACCCTGTATTTCCTTTTCCCCTCCACATTAGTATATTCCCTTCGCCAGACCAGCAGTCCAGTGCCCCTCATGTCCCATCTGCACTGAATACAGGGGGTTCCCTGCCTGATCTGTCCAGTCTGCACTTCCCTTCCCCACTGCCAACACCACTCGACCCAGATGAACCAGGCTACCCATCTCTCAGTGGGGGCAACAGCACTGGCAACCTGGCTTCCACTCTTACTCAACTCGGTATCAATACCACCAACGCCTTCCATTCTCCAGGTGTGTGTGTCTGTGAGAGAGGGAGAGAACCAAAGATAGTTATCATCTAGTAAATGCTTTAAATGATCTGCAGAATCAGAAGGAAATAATTCCGATATACATATACCAATCCCTTCTACTTATAGTGAGTTTAAGTACGCGGAAGTAAACTAGTTACTGAGATGCAGGCCACTTCAGAGTGTTTTGTCTGGTAGAGAGAGGGAGGTAGTGGGTGTGCATGTAATCGGAAGTAGCAGCTAGTCTTATCTCCATACAGCGATTTTTGCTCACCACACAGGATGCAGCCTCATCACTGCTTTCTTGCCTTTCATAGTAATATGGGTTATACGCCAGCCACTGGAGATTCCCTTCAACATTTAACAATTAAAATGATTCTTCTTGTTCTTTGTTTATTATAGGTTGTTAGATATAAAAAGCCATCCAAACATTGTTTTAATTATTTTTAAATGACTTATATAAACAAATTATTTTGGTTTAGCTGGTTAGTACTGAGAGTGATTATTTTTGAGAGTGATTTTTGTAGCACCTTGATGATCTTTCTTTTCTGTTCCCTTCCACTCCACAGGTTTCCTGGCCTCTCTACAGGTCACGCTCAGTAATCCATCCCTTCAGTCATCACTTAGCAACCCAAATATCCAGTCGTCTTTGAGCAGCCACTCTTTCCCCAATTCCCTAAGCTCCACCTCCCTGCAGTCGTCACTTAGCAACCCTTCCCTACAGTCTTCTCTTAGTTCCTCCCCTTCTTTGCAGTCGTCCCTCAGCAACCAGTCTTTGCAGTCCTCCCTGAGTAACTCATCCATAAGTGGACAGTCCCTCCAGTCAGCGGGCAGTGCAGTGGGTGGGTCAGGCTCTTGTTTGAGTTCGTACCCTCCGCTCTTACCTGGCCAGTTACAGCAGCAGCTGAGCACCTCGCCTCGGAGACGAACCCAGCTCTCGCCACTTAACCTGCCCATTGGCCCAGAGTCCCGCAGGCATCCCTCCAAGCAGTTCTCCCCCACCATCTCCCCTACGCTATCTGCCATCACACAGGTAAACAGCCCACTTGAACTGGTACCTGAGGGAGAGATTAACATTTAGTTGAAGATTTTGATACATTTCTTACACATACACACAAACATTATATATGTACTTGGTGAATAAAGCTGTAAAGTTTATTACAGAAATGAAAGGCCTTTGATTATATCTAAAAGTGAAGCACTTTTTCATAGATATACAGGAACTATGCTGTATCTAAAGAGTACTGGGATGGTACATAAGTTAGTGTTGTAATAGTAACAATGTTGCTGATGCGTTAGCAGGTCAGTTCTCTCCCCACAATTTATGGTAAGTTGTTGTCCCAAACACATGTCAACGGAGTTATTCCACCGGACGGGCTTTTCTGTCAGAGCAGCCTTTGTTATGGTGTTGGGTTTTTTGTTGTTGTTTTTTTTTTTTTTTTAGTTGACTTGTTTGAGTTTTTTTGCTCTGCATTAACAACCGTTTCTCACAGTGTTAGAACTTCAGTTCAGACAGATAGTAGTGCTTGTATTTTGACTTCTCAGTTGTTAGTTTGGGTCTCCATTGTTTTTTATTTTTGTGAAAAGCTTTATTTGTAATGGAAAATCTTTTTTTTTTATTTGTTTGTTTATTTATTATTTTTGGTATGGGCAGTTGCTTGTGCCAGTGGAAATTTGCCTGTGGTGAGCAATGATTCTTGAATGAAACATTTGTATGGAATTAAATTGTGCAGTGTAGTTCTTAAATTTCTCCTTCTCTTTGTTCAGGGTGTTCCACTGGATACCAGTAAGCTAATGGTGGACCAGAGGTTACTGCCATACCCCTACAATCAGTCTCAGCAGGCCCAGAGCACTGATGGCCAGAAAGGCTGTTCCTCACCCCAATCAGCCCAACCAACAGGCCAGCACCAACAAATGCAGCAGCCACAGCCATGCCAGCTGCCGCAACGCCATCCACACCCCCACACACATCACATGCAGACTCCGGTGCAATCGCAAGCCATGCATTTGCACATGCAGAACATGCAGAACCTGCGTAAAACTCAAAACTTTCAGTTGCAGCATCAGCGGCAAGGATGCCAAGTCCAGTCAAACCAGTGTCACAGCAGTGCTGTAGAAACACAAGGGCCAGTGAACTCGCAGAGTGTGCAGGAGCAAGACACGCAAGCGCAGGTCAGTTGCCAGGCAGACGAGCAGCCTGCACAGCAAGAACAGCAGAACCAGAGTCTGCCTCAGCTCCAGCAGATCAGCCAGTCCCTAGCCAGTGACCTTGGACTTTACAATGTGAGTGGTTTCTCCTCCTCGCTCTCTGACGCCTCATTTGTTCAGCAAGATCTAAAGAAAGATCTAGGGAGTATTATCTCTAGTAGTAAATCACACAAAATAAAAGTTAGTCCTGTCCAAAGGGAGGAGTGTTTGGGGACATTCCTTTTGGACTGTGTTTACACTGGGCTTAAGCTTAGTAACAGAAAACCCTGCTGCTTTATGAAATACCTTACGTGTCTGAGGCAAACTTTATACAAATTCACTCATGGGTTTCTTTGCAAATGTAGTTTTCCCCGCAATGTTATGATTGTCTTTAGATGGTATATTCAGACATGATGTCTCTTATATGGTAATGTGAAGGCCAGTTGCAACATTTGAACTATTTTTAAGAAGTTTGAAACAGGCATATTGTTCTATAGATTGAGTATGCAGAACTTTATGCATAGTATGATGTCAGTTCTAAAACCAGTGTGCAAGGTGTTTTTCCACTAGTTTAATTGCGCTTGTGTCCTTAATGACTTTTACTATCACTACCCTCTGTATCTTTGCGGGGAAAGCAAATGTTCCACTACTATGCAAAGCAGCCTGGTTCCAGAATTGAGTTTGTGATTGAGCATGAGGCGGAAGGCTGTCGTAATTACAGCTAAGAAAGTGAGCTTTATTTTCCACCCACAACCTAAAAGAAGGATGTGGTCAGATTTAAGTTGATCTGGGTCTAAAAAACCTGCATCTTTGTACTGTCAAGTGGTGCTGTTTCTCAACATGATGTTTTAGTTGCACTTTGTTTGAACTAAAAAAAAACAAAAAAAACCAACCTCCAAGTCTATCGTTCCACCTCTTACCTGGGGCTACAGATAGCTCATGATCTTTTAAATCAGTAGCTGAGATCATGGCCTCTTGTGTGTCCTCCCATATTTGTGTAGAATCCATTTGAGACGAGCACTGAGGTAATACTGAAGTACAATACTTTACCTTTGTGTGGAATGTGTCTATTTATAGCTTGATGCCAGATCCTGCTTCCTAGCTTTTTTGTTCAGATGATATATGATGCCAAAGTCTGTGCTACATGACCACTGTGGCTCATAAGAAACTCCTCTAGGTGTCAGACATTAATACTTTTTCATTCAGAACTCTGGGCTTTACACAGTATGTCTCTAAAGCTGAAGAAAGGTATGGATGGGTCCCATCAACTCCTGAAGCACTATAAATGATTAACTCTTTTGGGTTCCCTGAACTCTCTGGTGAACAGAATGACCAGGTTGATTGTATAGATCAAATAGCAAGAAAATGTAGACGTTTACCTGAGCACTGACTAAATTACATAATAACAGACTTTGCAACTTTAAGCATTCCTAAACTGGTGATAAGGATTTGTTGAACAGCATTGTGCTCTTTTTGAAATATGTTGCTTGTTTTAAGGTCAGTTTCTGTGCTGTTGCAGGAATCCTTGTTGTTGAATTCTCTGCTGGATGATCCATACCTAGGCCTTCAGCTTACTGGGAGACAAAACCAGAACTTTTCCCAACAGGTAAGTCAAGGTTACACTATGCAAGCAGTGGTCAAATTACTCAACCAAAAGTTTGATTTGATGAAAAAGATTTATTAGCTTACCTTTTATAGATCTATATATCTAGTATTTCCTGTTTTTCTGCTGAAAACCTTTTAGTAAGACTTTATAAGGGGCTTTTTTATTTTAAAAAAAAGTGTTTTGTATGGTTTTGTTTATACTGCAGCTTAACATGGACTCTCAAGTGGAGGGTTTGTCCTTTAACCACAATTTGGGGTCTGGCAGTGTTGGAAAGGGGCAGGACAGTTCCTATTCCACCCACCAGGGGGTACTAGACCTGCTGGACTCTGCAGAGCAGCAGTTTCTCAACCCCAATCAGAACCAGAATTATGGCAGTGGACGCCATGCCGTCCCCAACATCATTTTGACCGGTGGGTGTGATTTCCTGGTTCAGTATTATTTGTTTTTTTTCATTTCAGTTATTTCGTTTTGTGTGAACCTAAAATTTGACGTTTTTCAGTTTTATGAGTTAGATTAATAACTTTAAGCTTCAGTTAACACATTATCACCATATTTATATGTACTTTTGAATAAGGTTGCTACATTATTCTCCCAGTCTATGAGCTGTCACAGTCACCTTGATATTTTCAAGCAAATTTGAATGTGTAATGTGTAATGAGCCTGTGTAGTGCTGTTTTTGTAAATGATTAACAGTGATCAGTAAAGTGGTTATATTGAATATGTTTACAATGTAATGTTTCATATAATGCTATTGTTATTGTGTGTGTTTTGCAGGTGACTCCCCTCCTGGTCTGTCTAAGGAAATCACCAGCGCTTTATCTGGAGTGCCAGGGTTTGAGGTGGACCCGTTCTCTTCAGACGACCCGCTCAGGATGGACCCGCTGGCTCTAGACGGGCTCGGCATGCTCACTGATGGAGATCTGATGCTGGCAGATCCTGCTGTGGAAGACTCCTTCCGTTCTGATCGGCTCAAGTGAACAAGGGATGGAGATGACGTGGGAATAGAAGGATGGGTGGAAGCTTTAGTGTTCAGGAGGAAATGGAAAGAAAAATGGCTGTCCCCACCCATTCCAGATTAAGGAATAAAGTCTTTTAGGCATTCCAGTGGATTTTCTCTGCAGTCTCCACCGCCTATAGGCTTAAACTGCTGAACAGATTCCTGAATGGGACCAAAAATGTTTTGTTGAACAAATGTTGGTCCAGCTATTTTTGCCCTATGCGCCAGGCACTTACTGAAATTTCTCTTGTGATGCAAAAGTAAATGTAGGCATTAGCTTGTCGAAATCCTTATTGCATGTAAACAAATGCACTTCAGATTAGACTTGCATACAAGCGTCACGCATGTGAAACCGGCTCCCTGGGAAGGAATCTCTTTCCACTTGAAAAATCTGTGATGGGAGACGTTCCTTTTGTATTTGTCACATGCTCTACAAGTGTGGACTCTGAAAAACTGGCCAAGTTTCTTTGTGCGCTCACTGAAGAAGAATCGCCAAAAATGAATATGACCAACTTGACCGTGTCACTGTATGTCACTGATCGTAAAGCTTATACTTTCTACTCAGAGTATTTATTCATTCTAAACTGAAAAGCGGTTGTTTGGTGAGATTATTCTCTATTTTTCTTGGCCTCACCATCAAAATGATTTTGCCTTGTTACTAAACAAGGCTTTGATTACTTTCAGTCTGCTGTAAGGCCCCAAAAGAAGACAGTGGCTTTTACTTAAATTCTCATTGCACCAAAGTGTCTGGAAAATAGTATTTGCTCTGAGGCAAGTATATTTCCTTATGACATGTTTTATCTGAACATTTTCACTGAAACCTCCCTTCACCCAATTTTTTTTCTGTTTATGCTTCATATGAAGCATAAAGAAGTGTATAATAGCAGTTTGTGTCAGTGCTGCTGTCTCGTGTGTCAGACTGAGCTGGTACACTGGAGCTCAGTTCCTGTCATGTACCCCCCTTAACCTTCTTCATAAACTGAAAGCTGCAGCCCTGCTAATATAACATAGCCTCTGCTATTGCATTGCAGTTGCATGAACTGATTTATCAGAAAGGTGTTTTGCATCCAAATGGACACGTTGATGTGTTCGTGTCCTAATGGCTGTCCCTCTTGTGGTTTGCTTGTGTCTGGTGGATTGTGTGTGTTCGGAGCCAGAGAATGCAGTCGAATTATTTTCCGTCACTGTGATATGCATCTCTTAATGCTCCCTTGCCTGCCTTTGCACATACCCACTCCCGAACAAGGCCATATTCAAAGTACTACATATTTTGTGTAACAAATAGTGTGTACTATGAAGTTTATTTTTTAACAGAGTAAGTCTAGATGTACGTGTATATAAATGTATTCATATAATAAGTCTATAAATTAAGGAAGAGAAGCCTATTTCTGATGGAATGCACCAAAGTGTTGTCATTCAGCAGGTTGAATTTTATTTGTTGAAGCCACAGGATATTTGAGTCTGCTATTATCTGTTTGCCTTCTGTGTCATTGTCTTTTGCTTTTTTTTAAATTTTATTTTATTAGTTTTAATTTTTTAAAACATCTTTGATATTTTTAGAAAAAAAAATGTACAGTTGTAGTGATTCACATCCAGTCAAAAAGTCCATAAATGTTTTTTTGTTTCTATTTTACGCTCTGTGCAGTGACCGTGGTATCTTAAAGGTCGGCGCAGGTCCATTTCTAGTGGTAATGTACTCAATATTGTGTTGGCTATTGTTTATCTAGCACTTTTATACATTTGAATTACAACAAAAATGGTGTACCAGCATGACTAAAAACACAAAACAGAATATAGTACAATGCATGCAACTGTTAACAAAAGACCCCCAAAAAATCCCCTAAAAAAGAAAGAATGCAGTGAAATCGTTGTAGTACTAAAATGGTCTTTGTCTGGCATTTAAAAGGTTTTGCTGGTTACGTTTTATAATGGTCAATAAGTCTGCTTATGATGGGGACCAACTGGGAATATATCATGTAAGGTACATTCAGAAATGTATAAAGGTGCTAGAACACAGAACTGTCAAGTGATACTTCATATCATTTTACACAAACGTATTTTCTGACCCTTTCAGTTTGTTGGTTGTTTTGAAGTGCACTATGTAATTTTTGAGGGCCTGACGAGATTCTTACAGTGTAGAAGTTGAGTCTGAAATTGGGACCTGAAAACATTTAAATCTGACTCCTGTTAGGAAAACAAATAATTTAGGAGTGAAAGGAAATGGAAAAAAAGCAAGAATTGCTTTAAACGTACAAATTTTAGATTCATGCACTCTAGGGCTGCACAATATGGGGAAAAAATGTTTGTATTGTGATTCAGATCATCACTTTTCTGAGATTAAAAAGAGTTGGCGTATACAAATACCGGTAAATTTGAAAATGTACAGTCAATCCCCCATCCATTCAGTCAATATATAGAAACAAAGCTGCAAAACATCGTATTTTCAAATAATTGTTTTTGTGGCGTCACAAAACCAACATGTGCATATAGCTTATTACTACAGCAGTTTAGTCATGTAGGCTGCAGAAGGATTTCACCCCCATACTGCATTTTGAACTTCAACATAGGGCAACCAATCAGACATCATGTACATATAATTACACATAATCTCAAATGGATGGTTATAAAACCTTAGCCTGTTTAATTGTAAGTAATAATCAAAAGTTGGAAAATGAATGTGTGTCACAAAGCCATGTGTGTCATAAAGATAATAATGAGCCTTCTTGGCAAATCCTTCATTTTTAAAGAATGGCAACATTTTTTCTGTTTATTTTACATGAATACATTGGTTCGTCAAAAACACTCAGTAAACATTTTGATTGGTTAGAGGCTTATTTCCATATTGCAGCCTTCTGCCGTATCAGTATTGCAGAGATCAGTATCACAATAACAATTTACAAACGATATATTGTGCAGCCCTAATTAAGATGAAAGCATCTGGCCATTGTAATGATATTAGGACAAACGTAATGTTCAGTTGTAGCAGCTGCATTTTGAACAAGCTACAGTATGTCAGTGTCTTTTTATGTAATCTGAAAGTATGAGTCAACTTCTTAGCATGTAAAGTCAAGGTCTAAGATGTGCAGTGTTCTGATGTTCAAAGAAAGCATTTTTAGTGGCATTGTGTGAGGTAATGGTCAAATCCGAGTAAAGAGTAACGCCTAGGTTCGTCACTTTACGCTTCATCTGTAGTGCCAGTTTGCCAGTTTTTCTATTTTCCGGCCAATCTTCAACACCAGCTGTGTTACTGAGGCTGTGTGCAAAAAATCCAATACGGGTCATTTGCCGTCTTTATATATGCAGTGTCTTTATGTAAAGTAGCCTTATGCCTGCACTAATTTAGATTTCTATGACTGTGCTTGAAAACTCAGTGGATTGTTGGTACTTGAGAGACTGGTTTCCTTTCCATTCCTCTGGGACTGCCATATCACACACTGTTGAGCATTCTAAAAAATTTTTAATTGGGTTGTGTACTTATTAGTAATGTGGTTGTAGTAGAGGTTGGTATATGGAACGCCGGGGAGGCTGTGAACAGGGTTTGTAATGCTGAATCTGAATGTTAGGCTAGGATGGGTCATTAGTTGTAGTTCTGGACTGTTTCTCTGCTCAAACACTCTTACTATACATGTTTCAAGTTTTAAATTTGTAATATACAGATAACAATGGAAGATCTTTGCCAGTAATGACTCAGAGCCTCCTCAGGCTTGCACAGTTTAAAAAGAAACACTTAAAACAGGTAGAATATTATAAAAGTAGTAAAACAGTATATTATTCTTAGTAAAAGAAATATTGAAGTCCTAATATTCTGAAGTAACATGAATAGTAAAGCCTGATTTTAACTGACTAGCTGAACCAGGTATGTCCTTATTTAAAATCAGGATTTACTATTTGTTACTAAATACTTTTACTTTAAGAATACTTTCACTAAAACTGCGATACTATCTTGCTACTTTTATTTTGTTGTACTTGTGTTAAGTGAGTTTAAAGAAGAACTCTTCAATCTGTGCTTGACTCCAGAACCACAGCTGATGACCCTTGATGAAGGAGAGGAGTGAGAAGTTGCCAATCAAAGTCCTCTTTAGCAGTCACCGATGATCCTTGCATCTGAGGCTAGCATGCAAAACACCATGAGCTGATTTTCTGGAGAGGGATTAAGCCTAGTCATGGACTGTTTTCTTTTCAATGGAAAATGTCGCTTGAAAACCCTGTACAGTCCAGGGCCCAGCTAACTCCCTGACTGAGAAACTAGTATCCTGTACATAGGGGTGGGCAATATGACCTGTTGCCGTTATTGTCAGACATTGTATCATGGTTTGTTTTTTAGGGGAATATCAGTATCATGGGTATCATTAGTACTTGTAGAGCACTGAACAACTGCAAATATATATTTTTAAAAATGTTTAGACCATCTAGAGAGCCCGGAAACAACAGCAGCAGCCTCCTGTTTATAGAACTGCATAGTAACTGATTGGATGTCAGTCTGTTACACCGTCACAATTTAACTTATTTCATAATTGTTTGCTTGGTAACCTCAAGCTAAGTATTTAATATTTTTCCATAGTATTTTTACAAATTTACAAATACTGTGATATTGTGAAAATGTCAAATATTTATGGCAATATTGTCCACCCCTAACTATACAAACTACCAACTATTACATACATTTAGATGTGTACTATTTTAGCTACTTTTTACGATGGTAGTGTGTGTCTATGCCACAGCCCAAGTTTTCACTGCAGGACAGCATCTTAAATGTGGAGATCAGACAATCCTAGTGGACTCTCTTGTTTCAGAGGACCGTGGTGGTTTACCAGCAGCCAGGAATATGAAATAGTTCAAGATTTTATGAAGTGTGCTTGTTTAAAACCAGCTCAGGTCGCTGCTATAGAGATCAGGTGATGCAATTTTACCCAATATGTTAATTTGTATTTGTGGTTCACTGACCAACGGGAGCCTTTCCATTGCTCTACATCTACTGTGTAACCTTACATTTACGATTAATGCAGGTTGTGTTGTACAGTAGTAGCAACCAGAGCTATGATTCCTAACCCAGCCCTTGAGCTCTGTATATCGTTTTCATCTCATTCAGCCTAATCCCATGTTCCAGATTTGCATGCATGGGGCATAGATATGTTTTTTTAGGCCTCAGGGGACCGAGTAGGGGGAACACCGACGAAAGCTGTGATTAGAAACTGAATAAGAAAAGGGATGCTCTGTAGTGGCCCTCAGTTTCAGCAACCAAGGCTTTGTTACTGAGTAATGAATGAGTATTTTCAGAGTTTGAAAATGATCTGTTTGTACCTGAAACCATACAATGTTTGGAAAGTTTTTTGATCACAGCAGTGGAAACTTTTCCTGAAATGTGTATCGGGAGGAGTTTTTTCTTATAAAAGAAGAAGAAAAAAAAACTATTTTCATATGTTACAAATGGATGCATGACGGTTACATGCACGCCTTCGACCTCTTGACTGCACTGTTGAATGAGACTTGGATTTGCCGTTGATGTATTAAACTCGCTGCAGGGTTCATTAAAGCGCAGTTCTGTTCTCTGTCAGAAAGGGGTAGCTGTTGAACAGCTATCAGGAGCTCAAAAAGGGGTCTGAAGACATTTTGCCATGTTAATGGAAGCGATTAAAAATGTTCTCTATTCTGTTTTCTGTGTCATTATGTGCTTGAGCTTGCAAGTCCTAGCTTTATTTGTATGTTAAATATGGAAAAAAAAGAAATGTTTGCTTTTTAAGTCATACCTTTACAATCGTTACTCTTAATTTTCTTCATTTTGATAACCAGGGAATCCATAATGTTGTAAATAATATACCTAAAACGTAGGTGCTTCTAACAGAATATTTTTAAGACTGTACCCTCACGATATTTTACAAAAAAAGAAAGAAAAATAAAGAATTTAATTGAATGTTTGCAAGAGGTTCATTGAAATTCATTCTACTTGGTCTCTGTTCCACTCTATTCCTCTGCTTGCAGTGGGGCATGAAGATGTCCCTAAGTAATTTTATTCACTAGTTTCTTATTTTGTTCGTTTTTATAGATGTCAGAAAGGAATTTATTTTTTCTCCCATACATAAAAATCAGCAAACAACCCTCAATAACAATTTCCCAGCCTGTGTTAAGGTGTGTACATCCTGTCTAAGGACAGAATTCAGCCACTTAAAAGTGCACCCACAGCTGAAACAGGTGTTCTACACAGTCTTTATTATCCCCATAGTAAACACTGCAAACAGACCAGGACTGTCTGGAGCAGCCTCACATGAGTAGAGTCACCATGACCAAGGTTATTTATGCTCCAGGACTAATTACACAGGTCAACAGGTCAAAATCATCAGAGATAAGTTTATGTGAGTTTTGTAGTGTTTTTTTATGCTGATTTCTAGTCAAAATCTGCTCCCCCCCCACATACAGATTTACAGTATATATATATATATATATATGTGTGTGTGTGTGTGTGTGTGTCAGATGTTTAGTAGAGGGTTATAAAGAAGCCTGGTCTCTGAAGTGATTGTGCTCCATCCAGTACCTTTGGGATGTGATGGAGTACCTGAATGCAATCAAATCCTCACAGCAGTGTTAGTGTGTATATAACAAGGCTGTTACTGAAGTGGGGAAACTTCTAGATCAGTAGTGTTATCCCATACATAAAAATGAAAAAAAAACCCACAATAACTTTTCCAGCCTGGGTCCACAAGTGTCTATCCTTTATAAAACTTTAAAGTGCACCCTCTGCTGAGACAGGTGTTCAACTGTGCACAGCTTTTATGATCATAGAAAAACATTGCAAATAGACAAGGACTCTCTGGGGCAGCCACACATAAGTCTATGGTCAACATGCCTAATGTCATGTGTTTAGTAGAGGGGTATGAAATCACCAGTGAAACTGTGGTTATAACATGTATATAATTATCCTGTAACTGCAACAAGGCGGACAAACTACACTATATGGTCAAAAGTACTGGGAAACCTGACCAGTACACCAACAGGGACTTCAATGGCATTACATAGACTTTAATATGGAGTTGGTCCCCCTTTGCAGTATAACAGCTTCCACTCTGCTTCGAAGGCTTTCCACAAGAATTTGGAGTTTCTGGGAAGAGAAATTGTGCCCATTCTTTCTGTAGGCACTGATGGTGGATGAAAAGGCCTGGCTCGCAATCTCTGTTTCAGTTAATTCCAAAAGTGCTGGATGGGGTTGAGGTCGGTGCTCTGTGTGGAACATAAAAAGGACCTTCCTCAAACACTGTGTCCAACCACTGTGTCCAAAATTCTCTGTATATTCTAAAGCATTATTATTGCTCTCCCTTCACTGGAAATATTGTGACACACATGAATGTAAAAGTAAAATGGCATGCTGGAATAGAATAGAAAAGGGCCTTCCCCAAACTTTGTCCACAAAGTTTGTCCAAAATGTCTTGGAGAAAAAAGATTGCCCTTCACTGGAAGTAAGGGGTTTAGAGCCCTGTAAAACAGGAGTGTCCCAACAGTAATGGGACAAAACAATGCAATCATTAGATGTGTCCCGATACTTGTTAAGTATATGTTATGGGCAACGTCTGTAGTACAATTCACGAAGCTTAGCTCAGCTCTCTTGTGCTCTTTGTGCGTGTGGCAGCTGAGGGCAGTGGTGCTAAAAGCTGATTCTCCTGGCCTGCCGGCAGTAGTCAGTGTCGCATTTCCAGCTGCTCCTCTCCCGATCAGACAGACGGCAGCGTTTCTGCTTGTGTGCGTGTTATGTGTGTTTTTTTTTATTATTTCTACGTTACTCCACGATGCCAGATGCGTTGTCCTAGCCGTGTGGTGTTCTCTTGGAAAGGGATGACTCTCTGTTTTTTGGCTTGAAGACTCCAAACACACAAAAGTATAGCACGTTTTGCTGTTTCTCTATCATCCCGGAGCCTAACTCGACCTCTCCGTTGTGCCGTGGGCTCTCCAGGAGCACTGGATTGAACCTCCTTGTCTTCAACATGACCTAACTCTGCACGGATATGTCCCTTACACCGCCTTGTCTGAGTTGCCAGCACAGGTTGACCGGTACGTGTTTAAATATTCTGGGTTTTTCTGTCTTGAAAGAAGCTCCTCTCTGCGTCTGCTGCTGCTGGGCTAGCACAGACTGCTAACTTGCTAACTATTAACTATTAATGTAATTTCTAGCGCGTTGTTTTGAGTTAGACTCTCACACACATCGGTCTTTTTGAAAGTCACAAGTTTCTGCGAGACGGCTCTGTGTTGTCAGTTGACAGGCTAACGGGATTTCTATTGAAGTTGGCTTCTTGTTCGAGGCTCCGTTCCACCTTAAGTGGCGCAGCAGTTCAATATAGGCTACTCCAGATGGACAAAAATAACGGGACACATATGCTTTTCCATGGTTTGGGCCTCTAGACCACTTACTTCCAATATTATTGCTTTAGCATAGCAGGATATTTTGGACATCATGCCTTCAACTTTGTGGACACAGTTTGGGGAATGCCCTTTTTCTATTCTATATCATGACTGTCTCCCAGTGAACAACGCAAGGTCCATAAAGACATCGTTGGATGAGTTCAGTGTGGCCCGCACAGAGCCCTGACCTCAACTCCATCTGAGAAAAACTGGAAATCCCGTTAGCCTGTCCCATTAGCTTGTCAACTGACAAGAAAAACTGGAACGGAGATTGGGAGGCAGACTTTATTGTCCAGCATCATCAATGCTGTACAGAAAGAATGAGCACAAATTCCCACAGGAACTCCAAAATCTTGTGGAAAGCCTTCCAAGAAGAGTGGAAGCTGTTTACAGGGGAGCCAAACTGCATAATAATGTCTATGTATTTGAATGCAATGCCATTAATGTCCCTGTTGCTGTATTGGTCGGGCGTCCCAATACTTATGCTCATATGGTGTAGTAGCACAATTTAAGGTGGAGTTCAGAAGTCGAACGTGAAGGCAATTTGAGTTGTCTGTGACCCATGTGTCACTAAGGATGTTTGGGCTTCCAGGTAGAGATGCAGCCAAATATTTGAATGTACATTTTAGCCAGTGAATTATTTAAATCTTTTTTTTAATTGAGACATTGACACTAAAGACATCCAAATTTGTTATTAGAAATAAATAAACAATAATAAAATAGTCATTTTAAAGCAGCACCTATATAATACTCATATTATTGTGTATAACCACTTCCAAACCACATATTGATAAATAATTATTTGCTTGGATCAGTGTTTATAATTGTTCATGCTACAGGCTGGGATGTACTACATACATATTGTTTTGTTATTGTGATAAAGGAGTAAGTTACAGTAGGCCGTACATTACAGTGATTTTATTGTAGTTAAGCATGTTCTTATGCATGGTGTAAAGTGCTCCCTACGTAGTGCTCTATAGTAGAAATTAAAACACTTGCTATGACACACAAACAGAATATAATATGTCCAACAAAGTCCTGTTTTGTATTCAGGAACCTGGGCACAGTTCTATAATGGACAAATAGTGCAATGAGCTTGACTTGCACTTCTGAGCTGGGTCTATCCTGGGTTTACTACTGTTTAATTAAAATGTAACACTTGAAAACTATTGTTAGTTAGTTTTCCCTTAATCATTAGTAAACCTAGAATAAACACAGCTCAGAAGGTTCTATATAAGGTGCAGTGTTAGTTAAGGAGTTCTATCTTGTACGAGCAAAGTGTTAACTATTTGTCCAGTATGGAACAAATGGCTCCTTTTTCAACATATCATAGACACTTCGAAAATAATAAATAGAATAGAAACAGTCTATTTACTTTTTCCTTTTTAAATTCTGTATTGAATCATATTATATGTTTAATTCCCAATCTACGATTATTGGATGACAATTAATGGATGAGCTGTTTAGCCTCAGTCTAATTCTAGCAAATTCTTCATCTCAGTTTAACCTGGTTCTTACTTTGTCTGTCAGTTCTTTCAGTCATCTGTGAGATTATACCTATTCACAGAACAGTGATTATTTGTGACTTGTCATTAATACGGAGTTCAGTTGTGAAGTGGACATTAGTGTGTGTAAATGGAGCATATGGAGGTCTCTTTTAGAACTAGGACTTTTCTTTTTACATCACAATATGCTTTTTGTAGTAGATAACAAACCATTGAATAGCTTTTTAATGGCCGAATAATCCTGTTCAATTACATTTGTATGTAAAATTATAATCACTTTATGTAGTTTTTGATGCCTGGTTTTGATTGTGACACTATTGGGATCAGTTCCAACTTTTCAAACCGTATTAAAACAAATTATGTTTGTAGGAGTTTACCTATCAAATCATGTAGGTACAATCTTTTGTCAGATATTTTGTGGTAATATGAATAGCTTCAGTAGTCCTGCATGCATTTGATGGTTTAAGCCTTTACAGGTAGACACGCATTTAGAGATGTCATGATATTACTCCTCTCTCTGAGTTGTTCTCATTGTTGTACCAGGACATGTCGGCTCATGTTGGTGTATTTCTCAGAGGAATGAAAACAGGTTCAAGAGTATCTTGAACGTGTACTCTGAGGGGAAAGTTTGAAAGCCAGTTTAGATGTAAGTTCTGAATGTCCTGTGTTGCCAGACTTATAAAGAGTAGTTTGGAATCAGTGGAAACCTCATAACCTTTATTATCACACCTCATTTATGATGGCCACAGGCCTGTTTATCTAGATTTACCCAGTTCAGGGCACAACACCCAAGCACCACAGCCAGACCCAACAAATCGATACTCTTCTTGAGTCAAGAATGAGCTCCGGATCTGAAGCTGGCTGTGGCTTCAATCATGCTGTCGATTGCTTTCTTCTGAAGGAAATTCTGCTTTTACACAGCTGATGTCAGTTTGAGGAACCAACCCTTTAGCTGGAGTTTTGAAACCGCTTAGATGGACCTAAAAAGAGAAAGAGAGGAAATAAAACAAGCCATATTCAGCCAAAAACCTCTGAGAGGAAGTCATGCATTGTTGCAGAAGGATTCGAAAATTAAAGGTGGTGTGTGTGGTGTATAAGCCCACGCCGTCCAGGTGTATGCTCATAGATAAACCTAAAGTGAAGGGACACAATTGTTCAGTGTAATTCAGTATAATTTAGCTTTTATTTAATGTATGTCCAGTGCATGATTGAACGTAACATTTTACAATCAATGTCTTATTATGCACAAAAATATGTTGATGTAAATGAACAAAATTGATGGGGCGTAAAAAGCATTCTGGCATTATATTAAAATATATGCATAAATCAAATTATATGTAAAAAAAAATACCATTTGTAATGGCTTGGTATGGAAGGTCCCCTCACTGTTTTTACATGCTTTTTGATTTCAAGAAAGTCTATGAGCTGAACTGAGAGGTCGAGGTGAGTTGTTATGGAATATCTTTTAACTGTTTGGTGTCTTTAATTGTGTAGTCATATGTTAGCTACGTGTAAAGGTGTGGCCGCAGCTGAGGGTTCCTGGCCTCAGACAGGGTCCAGTACTTCTCCAACATTCACTACTTCTGAATAAAATGTAATTTATTACTATTAATAATGAAATAAAATTAAATTACAATTTCCTGTGTTGTGCAAATGACGAAGAGGACTAATTAGTGGATTCTACAGGATTTCATTTGTGTTTGATATTGCTATTTGATATTGATATTTGTGTTTGATATTGCTATTTGTGGTCCAAATCCATGAGGTATAAAGGCATGTGTGGTTTCTCAGGTTTTAACCATATGTTTCTCTAGGTTCTTAGGGCAGATCTGGTCTTCAGCAGTTCTATTATCTCTCATGAGGGCCTCATGTGTGTTTCTCTGGAGTTTCACATTTGTGTTGAGGTCCTGGTGGAAGTTGTGTGCTGAAACATGGCATCCCTTGGCCTGCACCAAGTCGTTCTCAGGAAAGCTGACTAGCGCAGTAGTAAATCTGGAGACAGCTTAAAATAAACCTGCTTTCTTTTCTCTCAGTCTTTTTGCTGCTTCCAATTCTTCGTCCTACTCTCTTCACTTCTGCTTTTGTTGTTCTCACTTTGTCACCCCTTGTCAACACATTCTCTGCTGCTGTTGCCTATACACTTGATCACTTTCTCTCTCTGATTCGTAATCTGAGGATCTGTGGAGATTGGAAGTCAAATCGGTTGTAGTTAAATAATACAAGTGTGTAACTTATAGCCTGAAAAATAGATGAAAGGGGGTTCTGTAATGTCTGGAAATGTCAAAACACCCTGGTAACTAGTATAACTGATTTTTACTGATAAAAAGTAGTTCGATTAGAAAGTTAGAGTCTGCACTTGGAGCTAATTTAGCAGAAGCCTTTTCTCTAATGAAGACTTTTCCTTCATTCTTTCAGCCCATCCTATTTTGAATATATTGTGACTTTTTTATGTTATAAAATGACACAAGAGCTGGGCAATCTGTCAGTATTTATTGTTAACATAGTAGTAGTATTCTAGTAGTATTTCTGTTGCTGTATAATTGAAATTTATTATGGTATATATCATGGTATAGTGAGGGGAGATTTGTTTATTAGAAAGTCATTAGAAAACAGGAGGCCAAACTATGTAGGTTAACAATGGCTTACATTGACTGATAACCACATCTGGCAACTGAAATAAAAATGTATTTTTTTGCGCAAAATAGCAAAATCTGAAGAACAATAAATAGATAAATGCGCGTGCGCGTGCGCGTGCGTGTGCGTGCGCGTGCGAGATGCCTCTTGGAAATGTGTTGATCTATCACCCAGTGTGACTTAGTGCAGCAGTAGGACTAAACATTCAGATCTTTAATAACTTCCTGTGTTTAGTATCAGGGCCAGTTAATTCTGCTGAAGAATAGTATGTGCTTCACAGCTTTGCTTTTCCTGTTTGTGTTCCACCTCAAGCTGTGTATTTGACACGTTACACAAATGCCCGGATCTGGTTTCCGATTTAACTGAAGCCCCTAGCGCTGCACTTTGTAGGTCATGCTTTCATATCATGGCCTGAACGTGCTGCAGAGTCAACACCGCTGATTATTTCACATTGCAGCAGTTTTAAAGCATCTTAATGTACAGATGTTAGCCTTGTTACAAACTTTTCTTTTGCTTTGAATCTCACAACTTTTCTTGTAAAGTGCTTTTTGTTTGAGGCCACCTGTCAGGACACTGTTTGCATTAGACTATAAACTCTTGGATGATTGCAAAGATGGTGTTAAATTATAAACCGGCGTACAATTTAGGCTACCACTGGCTACCACTGACGGAGTCTTTATGCTGTAATTATCCTCAACAGTGCCTTCCACCTAGCACTGAATGACATGGATATAGGGCAGTCACTATCAGTTATTTTCATAATTTAATAGTTATTTTATATTTTTAAATAAAAGGCCAAACAGTAAAAAAGCCTTAACTGAACAGTTGCAAACCAAACAGTTTTCCCAAATATAAACTCGGAAGACTTTGAAGGGACTCCATTAAGATTGTGTACAAACACTGTGACACAACCTGCATTTGAGTGTTCATCAGGCTCTCCTTCTTACTACTGTAAGACGACTGTCGCCGTCACTCTTGGCTTGCTCATCAGAGGCACTTCATTCACACACACACATTTATTTCACATTTATTTCAT